>PPOW02000018.1:0-204943 GCA_003708965.2 Debaryomyces subglobosus | reverse complement strand
ACCGTAGTTTATCCCTTGAGTCTCAGAATAGGGATCAAGGAAATTAGGAACTAATTATAGGTAGTTAAAGTTAGTTATAAAGTTAGTTAGGTAACTAAGAGTAAATAATAAAGCTAAGATAGGTTCTATAAGGTCAATAGAGCATACTTATAAAATATAAAGAGATAATTACTATATTAGTACCCAGTTTCCTTACAGCCTTTTCAGGCAAAAGTAGACCATATATACTCGCTTTTCAATTCTAGGAACTTGAATATAATTTTCTTTATGGCAGTAAGAATTAAAAGTGGTCTAGGTTCAGCTATACTAGGTTTGCGGCCTAGCAAGTACTTAATCAGAATTTTCTTAACAATTTTTGGTGTTTTAGCAACGCTTGGAAATCCGCTTCAGGATCATCGAAAGGAAGCAGCAACACAGAATCCAGTCTCTGAAAAGCCTATTTAGAATTTTAAACTATCAGTACAAAGACGCATAAAGTAAACCGTAGAAAAGGCTAATAATATATACATAGCAATACATAATATTGATTTTTAATTTTATACAATTTAATCATTTTAAGAATTGAATGCACTAATATGTAAATTGCACCAAAAAAAGTTTGATCTCACATTTTTGATGGTATCTCAGGATAATCTTATTTAATTCAAAACTAATAAGCTCAATGTTAATAATCATGAAATATTATACCTATCACAATTACCTGTTAATTTTACATTTAAAATGACTTATAAGGGTATGTTGTTTTTAGAAAGGCGAAAATCTGTTTGACAATACTAACTACATAGTTAACGATAAATTTCCAGTCAATATCTCGTTACAATATATTCCATTCTCCAAGGAAAAGGGGGAGATTATCGCATGTTCAAATCCAACAAGCTATAACTTAGGAAAAGAGCTTCCTGGGAAAAAAATTGTAATAACTTCAGCAATCGGAGCTTTCACTCCTCCATGCACAGAAAATCACTTACCCACATATTTGAATAATATTCAAAAATTTAAATCCAAGGGTGTTGATAAAATTATTGTTCTTACCGACAATGATCCATTTGTCAATAGTGCTTGGGGCAAAGCATTGGGATACAAGGATGAGGAAAACTACGTAATTTTCGCAACCGATCCAAATGCTGAATTGTCTAAGAGTTTGGGCGAAGATTTTATTGCTGACATGACCAAAGATGGTTTTGGTGTCAGGACAAGTAGATATGCAGCTATTGTAGATAACGGGATTATCAAGTATTTGGAAAGTGAAAACGGTACTGGGTTTAGTTCTACAACCAATGCTAATGACTTACTTGAAAAGATTAATTGAGAATTACTTCTTTATTTAATATTTATGAAATTATATGATAAGAAATTACTTCGAACTGTAAACAAACGTATCCCTCTGACAATAGAAGAGTTACTTACTTAGGTATGTAAGGCATAAGAATATTAGTATGATCGTTTTAAATATATATTTCCTGCTTATTGTATCTAGGAAAATGCGGGTAACGTATAGAAAATTCAGGGGTTCAGAATCACCTGAATCGACCCACTCAAATGGACACTGTTTTCAAAGGACAAATAGTATTTCCTTACAAGTATACGAAGACCATATAATATAAAATGGTATGTTTAACACACAATAAATTTGCATTTAAGGGGAATCAAATACCGTGGATTGATTGATTAATTAGCAAATGTACTAATTGAAGAATCCTTTATTTGATTACAATTAGCCTTAGTCCTAACGCTATGGAGACGATACTAACGCATTTATAGTCCAGATCAGGGTATGTTGAGATAAAAGCACTTCCAGCATGTTAGCAAGAAACTCTACTAACCATAAATTCTAGTGTTGCCGTTGCAGACGAATCATTAACCGCCTTCAATGATTTGAAGTTAGGTAAGAAGTACAAGTTTATTATTTTTGCTTTAAACGACCAAAAAACCGAAATTGTTGTTGAAGAAACCTCAACTAACAAGGATTACGACGCATTCTTAGAAAAGTTACCAGAAAATGAATGTAAATACGCTATTTACGATTTTGAATACGAAATCGGTGGTGGTGAAGGTAAGAGATCCAAAATTGTGTTCTTCACATGGTCCCCTGATACCGCTCCAATCAAGTCTAAGATGATTTACGCTTCTTCAAAGGACGCTTTAAGAAGAGCATTGAACGGTGTTTCTTCCGATATCCAAGGTACTGATTTTTCCGAAGTTGCCTACGAATCTGTTTTAGACAGAGTTAGTAAGGGTGCTGGTTCTCATTAATCGATTTATGTTAATTTATGATACAATATAGTTCAGAACCTCTCTAACTTTACAATATTACTATATATCTCTATATAATGTACATTTATATACTAATTGGCTTGGTTACTTTTAAGAGTATCTTGGTCGTGTCTCATATTAATCTAAGAGATTTTCGACACTTGCGGAATCAGGAATTTAAAAATTATTGTTTATGGGAAAGAGACCAAAAAAACCTCCCCAAATAGAGTATAAGAAATCGTACCAAAACGAAGGGAAATATTTTGTAGCCAGGCGGTGGAAATAATTTAGCACAAGTATCGATCTTCTAGGATGCCTCCAGCTAAGCTTCCAAGAGCTACATTAGAGCAAAAAATTCAGATTTTGGATTTTTACCATCGCTCGAACAGACCACAACTGGAAACGGTTGACAGATATAAAAATGAAATTTCAATTTCGACTTCATCGTTTAGTGAATGGCTTAAGAATGAGGATGAGTTAAGAGATAGGCTAAACCAAGCGGGAACGCCGTTTTCAAAAAATAGCAGAAGGAAAGTGAAATTCAAGTATGAGAAGATTAACCACGCCATGGACTTGCTCGTACAGCAGAAGTTGGAAAGACATGAACCAATTAACGAGCCCATTTTGAGAGAATACTGGTCAATATATGCCCATCAATTTGGGGTAGAGGATCCCAAGCGTTTAGTAGGATTTAGTCATGGGTGGTTGAGTCAGTTCAAAAAGAGACATGGTTTGAACAAGAAAAAGATGAGCGGGAACATAAATTTAGTGAATGAAACGAATAGCACTGGAGCCAATAGTACGGTTGGACGTGGAGAGAATGGCCACCCTGAAGAAAGAGGTTCGATTAATGAAGATGTCTACGATTTGAATTTTACCAAGAATTCAACTAGCTCCAACAATGATACGTCTGATGCAGACGACAACCCTACGGATGAGTTTGCTTCGAATGCTACTAATTCTAATGGTACATATGATTTAATGAATCCACAACTGTCAAATAATAACAGCACAAATAACAACAATTCCAATACCCAATTCCGCCAACAAGGAATGTCCTTCAATGACGGTGACTCAAATATCAATTTTTCGAATTATGCATTATACCAACAACAAGTACCTCCAAGACAGGGGTCTTACCAGATGAACGCAAACACAACGAGAAAAGATCAAGCTACAAATAACCAAGCATCTTTTGATTATCAGCAACAATTAAGAGCACATTATGAAAAGCAGAAACAGCATTATGAACAACAACAACAACATCATCAACAGCAGCAGCAGCAACAACAACAACAGCAGCAGCAACAACAGCAACAACAGCAACAACAACAGCAAGTGCAAGCCCAAGTTCATGAAGCACAATCACAAGCAACACAAGTTCAAGCTGCACAGGCTCAAGCACAGCAGCAAAGGCTTACCAGATCGAATACAAGAAATATAAGTAGATCAAATACCATTCCAGATTCTGTGCCAAATCCATCAGCCCCACAGGAGCCAGAAGCAGGGCTGAATATAAATGCATCTGATATCGAGCGCTTTATCTATATGTTTGCTGATAGATTTTTTCACGACCGTCAATACGAATATCCTCAAACGGTTAAGATTTTCCAGGAGTTCAAGAATTCATTTTTTAATGAGAGAATCATAAACTTGAAATCTATGCAGCAGCAAATGATGCAGCAGGCTGCTGTGCAACAGCACGTTCAAGCACACCAGCAAGTACAAAAACAACAGCATCAACAAAACCATCAACACCTGCAAATCTCCGGAATCGATGATTTCTTCTTACGAGCAGCGGCTGTAGCATCACAGGACCAGCTAACTGATAATAACTCCAATCCACAAAGAACACCTGATCCAATAAATGATTCAATTGGGAGATTACAGAGGAAGAGAATTTTATCTAATAATTCAAGTAGTGTGCCTACGGAAGCAGCTATTGAAAATAAGAGATGGGATAATGATAAAAATAGGCTAAATTAATACATGCAAGTCTGGGTATGAATGGCTAATCAGATTACTCGTTTGTACTACACGCTTGATTATTGTTAATATCGATAAATTGTATAAATTGTATAAATTGTATAATGTATTTTACTATATATGTTCAATATTGAATAGAGCCTTTCAGTTCTTATCGTATCCAAAATAGGCATCTCAGCGCGACAAGACAGATAGTTTTCAAAACTATAAATGTGGAGATAAAGTACATAGTAATCGATACTACAATTAATTAATGTCATATTATGATTAAGATACTTTCAATTGGATTAGGAGGAGTTGGTGTGGTGACGAGCTACGTTTTGCAAAACTTCAACCCTGAAGTTGAGATAACTGCAGTTATTAGGTCAGACTATGACCATGTCATGAAGTCTGGGTATACCATTTCATCTATTGATTATGGAGGAAGAAGATTGAATGATAACCCTAATGAAGCTGATAATTCAATTAAGGGGTTTAAACCGAAGAATATTGTTAAAAAATTAACAGATGCTACCAAATTTGGACCGTTTGATTATATTGTAGTTGCAACTAAAGTTATCCCAAAAGAGAAAGATAACGTATGGGATCAGGTTGAACAACTTCCAGAGTTATTTAAGGATGAAAAGGGGACTTCAATAGTGCTTATTCAAAATGGAATTGACCCTGAAAGATTCTGGGAGGGATTGAAAGATAAGGCTATTTTTATTAGTGGCGTATCGTATATCAGTTCTGTGAACCATAAAGGAACAGTTACCCAATATGGACATGATGATAACAATTTTGGATTGATTTATGAGGATGATAATCCAGATGCACTTGAGGAGTTCTTGGGGTTGTATACCAATGACTATAATAGTGTTGGCCTTGACACAAATGTTAGATTGACCAGGTGGAAAAAATTACTCTACAACGCTTCATTTAATACAGTCTGCTGCCTTACAGATATGGACGTAGGTAAAATTTTTGATCTCAAGGATAGTATGGGCATCATAGATAATTTAGTTCGTCCATTAATGAAGGAAATTCAATATGTTGCAAATTATGACCTTAAAACGAATTATCCCAATCATAAAGGTGAAAATGTGACAGATGATGACATTGGCTTTATAATAACTGCTACTGAAGATACAGATGCTAAGAATAACTACCAACCTTCGATGCTAGTCGATTCTCGAAATGGTAGAAATATTGAGCTTGAAGTTATTTTGGGAAATGTGATTAAGATTCATAAGCTGAACACGAATGGGGATATGAAGTCAGAAATCCCTTATTTGACTTTGATGTACTATCTCTTATCTTTGGTTCAATATCGTTTGAGCGATAAGCAAAATAATTCAAAATAATGGAATATTGTTTATAAATAGTATCACATTTTTATCATAAGTTATATATTAACACGAATATATGAATAATTACTGTACACAAAGAATATTATTATCATGACCATCAATTGACCCATATTTTTAACGGCAGGATCGTTTACTAAGGATAACTTGTTAAAAAGTCTTGAAAATATCAAATTCTGGTTTCTGGTACATCGTGGAACATAGATATTTCCACTGTAACTTTGGGTTTCACTTCAGAATCTTTTTTATCACAATTTGCACAATTCTTACATTTGCTTATACCATCTTCTATTATAATTTCATTACCTGGATTACAAGAATCCCTCTCATTATCGTCATATGATTTTTGAAAGTGTTTTCTGGTTGTACTTATACGTTTTGCTGATTTATGGTCACCCCTCTGCTCAAAATCCGAATTCGCTTTACTACTAATATTGGCATTTCTTACACCAGAACCGATATTTATTTCCATTTTGATGATTCTTTACCGATCATTTACTTTGTTGAATTCCTTCTATATGAAAAGGATATTATATAATAGAAAATTGGAAAAGTGTTTATAAATGTTACTATTTTCAGGAACCAAACAAGTGAATTGAGAAGTGGTTCCACTTTTTCTATTCGCACCTAACGCGGTGGCCGACTCGAGTTAGATATGAGACCCGAGATTTTGCGGAAACAATAGAATGTATAAAATGCTTGAGTGAGCTCTATTATATAAATAGTCTATATATCGTCTAATTCGTAATCTAGAGATTATGATTTTGGTTTGTACATCTTAAACCAATAATCAATATACCAATAGCAATTGATAAAAATTTGTATTTTAAACCATCATCAACGGATTCATTTCCTGCGTGCGATTTCTTTGGTTTATTGTGATTACCGGTAATAAGATATTTCAATTGATTAAAAATAGGTGGGCTTACTACCTCTTCTGACATTGTTGAATCAGCTGAAATATCTTCCCAATTATCATCCTCTTCTACGAAATTTTCATGGTGATCACCGTCATCTTCATCATAGTCGTAATATGACGTATTAAACGACGAATCATATTCATTATTCCTGAATATTTGAGATTTATATTTTTTAACCCCATGATTGTCTTTCGGAGCAAATATTTCATCATCTTCTAAATCATCAGTTTCGAAGCTATTCGATAATACTCTCTTACTAAATTTGTCATTATGTTTCATAAAGCCATAATCATCTTCATCATCTTTGTCAATACTATTAATAAAATCACTAGTAAATTTAAAACGATCTTCATCTTGCTCGCGTATTATCTTGAATGGTAATAAGCTTTTCGTTAAAATACCCACTACGTTGTTATCGTAACTATATTTCCTAGATAATATAGGGTTGACCGAGACAGACCTTAGAACTCGTTTCTTGTGAATTAGTAAGTCTCTTGATTTCTCAATCAATTTTGCATCTGAGTATTCTATCTTGCGATTGAAGTTTCTCAAACTTGTGGTAGATTGTTTATGTGATAATTTCTTAATGTTTTTCTTTTGCTTTTGCAACTCAAATCCAATGTAAGATAGTAATTTTTCATTATGCAATTTTAAGGAATGCAATTCGAATTTCAATTTCATAATCTCTTGTTTTGTCATATCGTTAGTCATAATGTTGTGATCAATTAGTAAACTTGATTTAGAAGATCCTGTTGTATTTAGCGAACTTCTATTTGAAGGAATGTTGTTATAACCATTTAATTTATTAAATGTTGAATTTCTAACAGATCTCCCATCGATATGTGCAATCGATTCAGGTAATTCTTCAATGCTTTCAAATTTATTATTATTTTGAGATAATGTGGAGTTGGTATTACTATTATAATATTTTTCAGGTCCGGAGGCGCTTCTTAAAGTCAGCTCGAGTGGCTCAAATTCCACCTTAATAGGTAAAATGTCATGCGAATTATATCGAGAATGGTTCGGCTTTGTATTCGAATACCTTCTCTTAGTGGAATTATTTATTGAATTATCCATATTAAAATTTGACGTATTATTCGCAGTCAATTTCAATGGAGACAAAATGAAATCGTCATTTGCATCAAGATGGGAATTGTGCTTCAATGTAGCAGGTAGTGACTGACGTTTTAATTCTTTTGACTCTGGGTCAGGGGAAGCGGGAAACTTAAAGTTTAATTCAGGCTCCAAATTTGGAATTCTTTCTTTTTGGGTGTTGCTATTAGGAAATACAAAATTGTTCGCAATTTTCAACGATTCATCTTGTTTGATTGGTGATGATGATGTAAATTGACCATTCATATCATCTTCTAAATAACTTAGTATTTGCGAATCTTGATTTTCGTCAAGTTCCAAATCAGAATTATTCACGTCAGATTCATCACTAAGATTATTCATTGTGTGGGCATAAGTATCCATATGAATTACACTATCACCAAAATCATGGTAGTGATTTGATACGTTTGAATGATCAGACTTGCTATTATTCTTGTCAATATCATTTTCAGCATCCGGGCTCAATAAATCATTTTGCTTAGTTAAATACTCAATTTGATCAATGAGGACTAGCTTAGAGTTTTGCTCCAACTCATAATTGCTCTGCAAAATCTTAAATTGCTTCAGTAAAACATTATATTTATCCAATAGTTCATGATCAATTTTGTCAAATTGTTCCTCCTCAAGTCTCTTGCTATTCAATTCGTTAGTCATCTTGTTGATTTTCAACTGCAAATCATCAATTAGCTCTTTATAGTAAAAGATTTCTTGTTCATATAATTCCATATTCTTATTGTGATCATTTTCGATATGCTTTAGTAAGGTCTCATACTTATTTATAGTGGCAGACTGCTCTCGATTAGTCTGTACTTTACATTGCAATTCTTGTTCAATTTGCTCATATTCGCTCAACAAGTTATTGTATTTCAATAACAAGTCGGCATATCCCCGTTCTAGCTTATTGTAGTTCTGTGTTAACGTTACCAACTTCTGTTGCCTAATTGGACTAACTTCGGTTTTACTTGGTGATCCAATATTTCCTTTATTTTTGTTCGCCCCATTAAGAGAGTTTGTAGAATTCTTGCCACTCAATGGCCGGGTGGGAGTACTGGGCTGAACATTCACAATAACAGAGTTATCATTCTCTTTAGAATCATCCATAATTCCTCGATTATCGTCTATGTTTACAGTCGGATCAACTGGACTTTATCTATATTTTGTGTTCTAAAGTAAGTTCAATGTTGGTTAAAAGAGCGTAATATAGTTGGTATGGATTTATCAATCTTGTTTTCTCTGAGACTGTAACAGTTCAATGTTCACTTCTCGTAATAGTGTTTATTGGAACCGTTTATGGTTTTTGTTTTCTTTTTGTTTTTTTTTTTGAGAATTAGTACCCAGATTACGTAACAAATGTAAACGGACAACTATGAAAATCAAATTTACACTTATTACCTCATTAGGAAGTTGAAATCAATCAACAAAGTTTCCGAGCATACTTCCCGTTCAGGAAATCTACTAATAACCAAGAGATAAGGATCCTCGCTTTACTCCGAGCTTGTCGTTCTTGATGCAGTTCGAGAGGAGTTATTATCGCTAAGATGATCCCAATCGGATTAGGTTGAATTATGCAAATGCAAGGTGTGTTCAACCCACATAATTTATCAACTCGAGTCAATTGCTTATATTCAGCGTACTTGCTTATAAAAGTGAAAAATTAATTTAATTCTTATCCTGACTCTATACATAAATTATATAAAGTATAAGAAAAGTTGAATATCTTTACAGATACGATAACAAATCAACAGCAACACATTCAATATAGCAAAAGTCCAAGCAACTGTAAATATTGACATTTTCCTTTAATATAGCATTTTCATCCCAGTTTATTTAACATGGTTAAGGTTTTATCGCAAAAAGAATTTCAAGAGAAAATTGTTACCCAATATACGGATGTTATTGGAGAAAAGTTAGGTGGTAAGGTGTTGAAATTTTCCGATGAATGGTTTGCGGAAGCAGCCAACTTGATCAAACCCAAGGCACCAATTTTTGATGCTCAGAAGTTTGTTCCGGCAGGAAAGTGGTATGATGGATGGGAAACACGCAGACATAACGTCGAAGAAGCGGATTACGTTATTATCAAGATGGGAGTGGCATCTGCAAAATTGATAGGATGCGAAATCGACACTGCATTCTTCAACGGTAACCATGCCCCACATATATCTGTAGAGGCTGTTTCATTGAACGACGATGATGACATTGATTCGCTTCCTGATTCCAAATGGGAATCCGTGATTGAGAAAACTGAATGCGGACCTTCACAGAAACACTTTTTTGTTAGAGATTCACTCACAAAGACCAATTATACTCACGCCAGATTGAGAATGTATCCAGATGGAGGAATTGCAAGGTTCAGATTGTACGGATCTGTTGTTCCAATCCTTCCTGCTGACTCTTCAACTATTTTAGATATGGCATCAGTTCTCAATGGTGGTGTTGCCATTGATAGATCTGACCAACACTTTGGAACTGCCGATAATTTGCTATTACCCGGAAGAGGCCATGACATGTCTGATGGTTGGGAAACAAAGAGATCGAGAGAACCGGGTCATGTAGATTGGGTAGTCATTAGGTTAGGTGCGTCAACGAAGATCAGTAGTGTTCTTGTTGATACTCTTCACTTCAGAGGTAACTTTCCCCAAAAGATTAATGTAAAGGCCATAAAAGTTTCCAACGATAAGGATATACCACGCTTTGACAGTGATAAATGGGACTTGTTGGTTGATGATTCAAAGACAGGCCCAGATAAGGAACTTGAATTCAAGGTAACTGGAGATAAAGTTTACTCACACGTGTTGTTCACTATTATTCCAGATGGTGGTGTTAAAAGAGTAAGAGTATTTGGGAATATCGTTTCGAACTAAATAATACGGAGATTGTTCGCCGGCATGTCACATAGTTTATGGTACCAAAAAAAAAAAAATTAAAATAAAACTTTAATAAACTAATGGAGAGGAATATATATCATAAATACGAATATAACCATCACCAATTTAATCTGTAGGTCTAAATAAATCAAATATTCAAAATGATGCGTAAAATCACAAAGGTTTTGATGAGCTTCGCAGCATAAAATTAAAATTCGCATCTAAACTCAGCAGCTCAGACGCTATAGTAAGTACTTTTCTTCACATACGAATGCCAAGAATAATAACATATCAAAAGTTGGTATCATGTTTAAACCAGCGAATACCGATATTTGATTATATGAATCCTCCAAATGATATTTCAAGAATTTTAGATGATGCAACTCAGTATAAATTATTGCCCCAATTATTGGCATTAATAGATATCAATCCATATTATGTCAAATTCTTCCTTAAAAAATATATTCACACTTTAGAATCTACAAATAATGAAGTGATAGAAGATATATACGAATTATATTGCAGTGAAGCTATTTTAAACGCAGTCGAAATGAGTCCAAATGAAGTCGATACGATTCTGTATCCTATAGGTGGATTTTGGGCGGAAAATGTATCAAATAATGGATTGGTAGTAATCAAGGAGACCCCGAAGGTGATTTCAGGTAATGGCACTACAGGATTAAGGACATGGGAAGCAGCTCTATACTTAGCAAACTATTTGAATTCCAACCCAATAGAATTTAAAAACAAAAGTATCTGTGAGTTAGGTACCGGTACTGGATTAGTAGGATTAGCATTGGCTAAGTACTATCATAATGAGATTAACCCCATACGTGAAATCATATTTACGGATGGTGACGCATCTCTAATTGAAAACTTGAGTAAGGCTTTCCAAATTAATGACTTGGTAATTAACTCTACAATTAAGACCCAACAGCTACTTTGGGGAACAACGAATCCAAATAACTCAGAGTTTATCCAGACTCCGCCTTCAGTTGACTACATTGTTGCTGCTGACGTTACATATGACTCTTCAATTCTCCCACAATTATGCTCGACAATCAACGACTTTTTTAACATTGGTACGAAATCAGCTTTTATTGCGGCCACCGTGAGAAATGAAGGGACTTTAGACGACTGGGAAGAAGAATTGCAGAAATGGTTTACAGGGAATTTCAGAGTTATAGAAAAATGTGATCAACCAGCGTTGATCGAAAGCAATTGCTGGTTTAAGTACACCACGCCAGAAATAAGAATTTATGAAATCAAACTGCTTTAATACGAAACATACAATCTACAAGATCTAATTCAGGCGACAATAGAGCCTCTTATAGATAGCTTAGAAATAGACATTCACTCTCTCTAGTAAGGTATGAATTATAATTCGTGCGTATACCAATAAATCTTAGATTAATTTTAATTGGACAAACGAGCTAACCGAGTCCCGAACAAAATTGAAATACTACTGAAGTTGAATTACAAGTTTTGTAAACTAATTATACATATATAATATTAACATATCTTATATAATGCCTCCAAGATTTCCAACCCCTGTCTTCAAGCATTACTGGCCATTTGCCGCTGGTGGTATGTACTATTTTTTATATTGAGGAAGAGATCGATTAAGAATTTTCACTGTTGTTCAACGAGTTTCCAGATTTCCATTATAAACCCGACACAATTTTTAGCGTGAGATATGATGAACAGCGCATTGAAATATTACATTTGCTGGGATGAAGTTAGACTTGCACTTTTTACAGATCTATGAAAATGACCGCAACAAATTGGGATAAATTTACCCGTTATTATTGAAGAAGTGCAAAGAGATAAACTAGATAGTCAGGGAACATCGTAGACATTATTTCCTAGGAGAGTCGAGTTATTAAGATGTTATTAAAGAACATTATACGTAAAATTTAGCTCGTGCCTTTCCAAGGTGAACACGGACTAACATTTTGGTAATAGAGATTGATCTCTCGACATACGTACTATATTCAGAACATATTACTAACATGAAATAGCCGGTATTACTTACTTTTTAATCTACAAAGCTAGTATTGCATCAATGAACTCTGATGAATTTATTAACGATCCAAGACATCCAAGATTTGCTAGCGGTGGTAAATTCATTGATTTGGATAAAGCCAATTAATTTATACACAACTGATTGATTTTTATCCCATTGAATACTTAAATGCATTTGAAACGACGTTTGGTGCTTAAAAATTATATAACATTATGAATATATATATTTTAGATTATTTTATTGTAGAATCATTGATGGAATTGCAAAAGACATATTGAGCCATATTTCAGGTGAGAGGAAAGATGAATTGAATATGAACCGAAAAGTCCTACCCTACCTAGTTGCTGCGACCAGGAGAACGAGTCTAGACATCAAGGTAGCAAACACCTGGTGAACCAAACAGACATACTCAGATCTAACTTATTAAAGAGATCTGGCAGCATTTTTTTTCTATTAAAGTTTCAAGAAATCATAAAAATTACAAACAGAGACTGGTTGTATATAGTTAAGCACATTTAACCAGCGGCAACTTGTAGCAGATCTGTATTGATTATAAACTTACATATTTCAAGGTTTCATTCTATTTTGCCTATCAAAATTTCACTTTTTTCAAATTTTTTTTATTAATTAAGTTACTACTTACCTACTCTATCCCTTTAACTATGGTTCTCTATAGTATCAAGTAAATTAGAGGAACAATTGGTAGTTATTGAAACGTATTTATTTATAAAGCTAAGAAGATTTGCGTGCATATAAGCAATGCCCCCCCTTTGTTCCTCACAAAATTTCGATGTTCAATTGTATGGGCGATTCAAAGCTGTTTGTCAATAAAGATACCTTTTGAAGTTTGGGAAAATATATCAAATAAGTAGTTAAGATGGATCTTTTAAAAGACGCCACTAAGAATCTTTCATTATACGAGGTCAAGGCTTACGTTCGTAAGGCCCAAAATGGTATGTACTAAATTGTTTTGCGATAGCTTAACTCGTGTTTTCAAATGGAATATTAACGTTTATCCTATTATAGTCGCTATGAATTTGACTGAAATGGAAGCTAAAGTTCGTGAAGCCACAAATAATGAGCCATGGGGTGCTTCGTCGACTTTGATGCAACAAATTGCAGCTGGGACTTACAATTATAGAGAAAGGGAAGAGATCGTGAGCTTCATATTTCGTCGTTTTACCGAAAAAGCCGCTAATGAATGGAGGCAGATATATAAATCATTGCAACTATTAGAATATTTGATTAAGAACGGATCAGAGAGAATTATCGATGATGTGAGGGCCAACTTATCATTGATTCAGATGTTAAAATCATTCCATTACATCGATTCTAAAGGAAGAGACCAGGGGCTTAATGTTAGAAACAGATCTAAGACATTGATATCATTGTTGAATGATGATGCATTGATTAGATCTGAACGTAAAAAGGCAAGAAATAATGCAAAGAAGTTCGGCGGAGTTTCTTCTGGTGCGTTTGGTGGTGCAGCTTCAATTACACCCGGATCTAACTTTGGTTATGATGATGATTACACGAACAAGGTTTATGGTGATGGTGGTGTTTATGGTGAAAGATACGAAGATCCGGCTGCACAATACAACAGTAATTCTAATGAAAATTTTGAAGAATACGATGTTGAAACTTCAAAAAGCTCTTCGAAACCAACCACTGGTTCGTCAAAGGTTCATGCGACTGCATCATCATCTTCTAAATCAAAGCCTCAACCTCAAGAGCCACAGCAAGATTTATTGCAGGATTTAGTTACATTTGATGATTCTAACTCTTCTGCTAATGCAAAATCAACAGCTCCTGTTCAAGATGATGATGATGACTTTGATGATTTCCAAGCAGCCCCATCGCAACTTCAGAAACCTAATATTTCTAACAGCTTATCAAACTTATACCAACAACAACCACAACAGCAAAACTTTTTCCAACAACCACAGCAGCACTTTAGTAATGGAGCTCCAAGCTATAATAATATAAACACATCGTCGAGTTCAGCATCTACTACTGGTCCAGCCAAATCATCGAACAATGATGCATTCTCATCTTTGTTTTCTTCTGCAAAATCAAAAAATAAAACTTCAAATCCTCCTGTGAGTAGCTCTAAAAAGGATCAGAAAGCATCTGCTGCTACGAACACTACTAATGACGATGATTTCTTTAGTGATTTCAGCTCCAATAATGCTTCAACAGCAAATGGAAATGGTGCGAACGCTAATAGTAATAATAGTAACAATAGCAATAATAATGCTAACAGTAATGGTGAAATTGATTTGTTAAGTTTCTAGATAGGATTATTAGTTATTGAAGTTTTTATGTATGTTTTATATTTAATTCGTCTCGCCATCTTACTTTTAGTTGTTTAGTATAGTCAAAACACTATATTCGAAGGATTTCCACGAAACCTGTATATAAAATTAGTACCAGTATAAATTAGAAATTTTCAAGGATTACTCTACGGCTGTTGATTTGAAAATAAGTAATTATTGAATCAAATATGTTCAAACCTGTTAATTTCGCTAGACAAACCAGATTATTTTCTTCATCCACAAGAAATTGGGGTACCAAGGTTTTCATAACACCTTCAATTGGGGGTGTTAAGCAATCTCCAATCAAGTTCGAATTATATGATGAAGTTGTCCCAAAGACCGCTGAAAACTTCAGAGCTTTATGTACTGGAGAAAAAGGATTTGGATATGCCAAATCTATCTTCCATAGAGTGATTCCAAACTTTATGTTGCAAGGTGGTGATTTTGAAACTGGTAAAGGTTACGGTGGCAGATCAATTTACGGACAAAAATTCCCAGATGAAAACTTCCAAAAGAAGCACGAAAAGCCAGGCTTATTGAGTATGGCCAACGCTGGACCAAATACTAACGGTTCTCAATTCTTCATCACAACTGTTCCATGTCCATGGTTAGATGGTGCTCACGTTGTCTTTGGTGAAGTTATTGAAGGTATGGAGACAGTCAAGAAAATTGAAGCCCAAGGTTCTGGCAGTGGTGCTCCACAATCTTCTATTGTCATCGAAGAATGTGGTGAACTTAAGGACAATTAAATAATATGTATTTAGGATATATTTAGTACATAATAATAAATTATGTGAATAGTTAAATGCATTTAAAATATGTATATACCTAAACATGGAAAAGCTGTTCGGAGATAAAAAATATATACGTTCAACAAAAATAATAGAAACCAAATTATCAAGGAAATAACAAAAATAATGAATAAATTAACCTACTTGAAATTTTAAACTCTAGAAAGGTTTCTATAGTTTTATGAATTCGAATTAAATTTATCAACCAAATTCACTGTAATGGCAATAAACTTAATCCCTAATTATATGGGAATGATTTATAAACCTATGAATTTAAAGGCATTTAAATTTTAAGGTTTGGATGTGGTTCTTCTTTTGGAAGTAAGTCCTTTGGTAATTTCTTCTTTAATTGAGATAACTTATCATAATCCCCACCTAAGATTCTGGCAACAACTAAATCATCTCTATCTCTGATTTCTCTTGTAGATTTACCTTCGTTACTTAAGAATTCCTTAGCTTTTTCGGTATCACCATGGAAATAATCTTCCATAGCTCTTAATCTTAATTCTTTTTCAGCCCATTCTGGACCATCGTTTGCTCTTCTAGCCATTTGCGCAGTGTATTTGGAGTAGGCAACGTAGGCGAATATTGGAAGAACCAAGTAGAAATATGGAAATTCCCATCCTTCAGCTTTCTCAGTTTCTCTGACAATTCTCCATTTCAATTCACCAGTATTTTCATCTTTATATGGGATTTTATCAATGATTTTACCTGAATCTTTGGTAACAAATTGGAAGTTCTTTAAGTCTTGAGAGTTGTCTTTGAACAAATCTAATTGTTCTTTTGGAATACCTGGAAGTATAAAATTCCATTCTGAGTGGTTACGTTGGTAATATAAATTTTGCAACTCAGCAATAGTTTTAAATTCTTGGTCAGTTGGAACTCTTGGGGTACCATCTGGGTTTGTATAAATCTTGGTAATTGATGATAATGAATCCAATTTACTACGAATATCTTGTTCTAAGGGATAATTGAATTTACCAAACTTATGTTTGAATAAACCGTTCAACGGAAACTTCCAAGTTAATCTCATTATGGGATAGTATCTTTCAATTTAAAATACCACTGATATTGTCAGCTAAATCTTGATTTTAGCGTATAAAGTGTTTTCAGTTCATTTCTATTGGTTAGTTGATGAAAATTTATGGTTCAATGTAACATGCAAAAAGCGCGAAATTTTCATTATCTGGTTTACAGGTTACAATAAATAACAATCTATACGTCCTACTATTATAT
Source organism: Debaryomyces subglobosus (assembly GCA_003708965.2). NCBI lineage: Eukaryota > Fungi > Ascomycota > Pichiomycetes > Serinales > Debaryomycetaceae > Debaryomyces > Debaryomyces subglobosus. The sequence continues at coordinate 188,093 of PPOW02000018.1, read as the reverse complement.
GCTACAATTTATTAATTAATGGTATGTTTGTTGTTCTAGAGCAGTTCAACTCGAGTAATAGAAAAATAAATGTTATTACCTTTTAATTTCGAAAATTTGTATCTAGTCGACTTTTCAACTCTATAAGTTTACGCAGCAGCAGCTGGTAATGAAAAATTTGTTTGAATTAGTAAGGTAGAATCTGATTATCGATGTATATTAGCTAATTCTTCGTTGAGCCAAAACCACCAAACCCCATCATGGAAGATAATTCATTATTAATTGGCTCATTTTTCTCTTTTTTTGCTACCTTATTCTGTTTTGCCTTTAGCCTCTTCTCTTTCCTTTTCGCTTGTTGTTTCTTTTCAAATTCCTGTCGCCTATGTATTCTTTCCTTTATATCTGTCTTGTTGTCTCCAGAATTCTTTTCTTGCGCCTGTTTCGATATTAAAGACTCTAGAGTAACTCTTACCTCATCAACCGTAGCTCGCCGTACACTTCCATCTAGTATTTCAGTTTCTTCATCATTATGCTTTGATACCAATGATTGTGACCTTTGGACATGTAGAGGTGAATTTATGTGGTCGATCAATGCCAAATTATCCCGAAACGACAAATCACAGACCAGACAGAAGAAACCGAATTTCTTATTTTTACCAAATGAGCTAGTATTCAATGGATTTATAAAAGTATGCTGATTAACGGCTGATAACAGTTCATTGAACAATTTATCTCTATGAGTTAGGTATGATGATGGCTTATCTGTACTTATGTTTGAAATGTTGACATTTGGTGCAGATGTGATATTCGTTTTAGATGACTTACTTTTTGCCTCTTTAGCATACGCATCAACATTCCAGGTTTTTCTTCCATATTGATCGATACTGATTTTATTATTATCTTTGTCCTTATGTTCTTCCATTTCAAGTATTGGTGGAAGTCGTAAGAACTGTTAAACTCATATCGTAAATTAATTTTTTCTCGGTGAGTGAGAAGATAAAGCATTTCGTCGTATGCAGCAAAACTATAATGTAGGAAATAGGAAATGTTCAGGGGGATTATCATATAAAAGTTGACCTATATAGAGGCTATATGAAGTTAAGTGAAATTTGTAAACCAAAAACTATTATATTACAGAAACGAGCATTGATATATATATATATATATGTTAGTGTATAAACGCATCATCCCCGTGTGTCACTGAAATGATTCATTTATAATCCAGCAGAAGGAAGGCGATTCAAGTGATTTAAAATTCTTGATTTAACAAACAAACAAGCACAAATAAATAATCCTTATTATTAATATTGGTGTTATTATGATTTATATGACAACTGCAAATTTGTATTCCATATTTGAAAAAAAAAAGCAGTTTATTTACAACATCCAAAACCTTCAAAATAATTGAGTGATTAGGTCATAGAATACAATTATATCTACTTCACATTTCTTACTTACTACACGTTACTCCCTTAATTTCATGCCTGATTCATTCGTAGCATAAGATCATAAATTTCGACATATTAAGGATAATAAATATGTACAGGTGGGGTTGCTTAGCTACTTTATTTCAACAAGCTTGTTTTGCCTGCGTCAACATGTTATAATCGACAACATTTGTGCATTTCAATTAGGTGTGTTACATAAATATGTGCTTCATTGAAATTATAACTCATAAAGGTACATTTGAGTACATTCTGATGATGAATCGATAAATGCAGAATTCCATTTTAAAGAAACATTTGACGGCGAAAATAGGGTTCTAATTCTCTGAGCTATTTCTACGGATAAATACCTAGTTGAAAAAATAACTAGAGGTTCGAAAGGGAATAGCGTCTCCACGTTTTTAAATAGGAAGTACTCCCGCAGAGAATATGCTACCGGAAAAATTTCTATATACGGAACCAGATCCGGAGATTAATTTGTCTGTATTTGTGGATATAAATAGAGAATCATTTCCCGTTATAAATTCTTACAAAGTATCAACAAGATATTATAATATCAACTGGTACGAATGTCCGAATTTGATATTGAGAGCACATTAGCTCAATTAACAATCCAAGAAAAGATCGGTTTACTTGCTGGTATCGATTTCTGGCACACATATGCTGTTGAAAGATTAAATATTCCTAGTCTTAGGTTCAGTGATGGACCCAACGGATTGAGAGGAACGAAGTTTTTTGACAGTGTTCCCTCAGCCTGTTTCCCCTGTGGAACAGCGTTAGCTGCTACTTTTGACAAAGATTTATTATTCGAAGCTGGCCGTTTAATGGCAGACGAAGCAAAACACAAGGGTGCACATGTTGTATTAGGCCCAACAATGAATATTCAAAGAGGACCACTCGGTGGGAGAGGTTTTGAATCATTTAGTGAGGACCCACATTTAACTGGGCAAAGTGCAGCTTCTATTATTAATGGTATTCAAGATAAGGGGATTGCTGCTACAATTAAGCATTTTGTATGTAATGACTTAGAAGATCAACGTAATTCTAGTAACTCTGTTCTTACTGAAAGAGCTTTGAGAGAGATTTATTTGGAACCATTTAGAATTGCCATCAAACATGCTAATCCTGTTGCATTAATGACAGGTTATAATAAGGTAAATGGAGAACATGTTTCACAATCTGAAAGATTAATTCAAGATATTTTACGCAAGGAATGGGGATGGGAAGGAACTACAATGTCCGACTGGTATGGCACTTATACTAGTAAAGAAGCTATTGAAAATGGTTTAGATATTGAAATGCCTGGTCCTTCAGTCTTTAGAAATACAACCGAAGTGGCTGCTATGGTCACCTCCAAGGAGTTACACAGAAAGAAGGTTGACGAAAGAGTTAAAAATGTTCTTAAGCTAATTAAATATGCACTTAAAAGTGGTATCCCCGGAAATGCTCCAGAAACTTCGAATGGTAATACACCTGAAGCAGCTGCTCTTTTAAGAAAGATTGCACATGATTCTGTTGTTGTACTTAAGAATGATGACAATATATTACCCTTGAGTAAGGATGAAAAAATTGCTGTCATTGGACCAAATGCAAAATATGCTGCCTATTGTGGTGGAGGATCCGCTGCTTTGAGAGCTTATTATACTACCACCCCATTCGATTCTATTTCTAAAAAGTTAAATAATGAACCAGAATACTCTATTGGTGCTTATGGTCATAGATTATTACCACCATTAGGACCTCACTTAATTAATCCAAAAACCGGAAAGGCTGGATACAATTTGAAATTCTACCTTCAACCAAGCTCTAGTTCGGAAAGATCGTTAATAGATGAGAGAGATTTAGATTTATCTCATATATTCTTGGTAGACTATTACAATAGCAAAGTAAAGGATGACTTATTTTATATTGATTTCAATGGCGAGTTTACGCCTGAAGAAACGGCTGATTATGAATTTGGGCTCGCTGTACTTGGTACAGCTCAATTGTTTGTTGATGATAAATTGGTTGTGGATAACAAGACAGTTCAACAGAGGGGTAATTCCTTCTTTAATAGTGGGTCTACTGAAGTTAAAAGTTCTATTTCTTTAGAAAAAGGTAAAACATATTCTATTAGAATAGAGTTTGGATCGGCACCTACATTTACCGTTCCTTCTTCCAATTCTGTTAGTTTTGGTGGGGGTGGTGGTATCAACTTGGGACTTGCCAGAGTCATTAATCCAGAAGAAGAAATTTTGAAGGCTGCTGAACTTGCTAAAAAAGTAGATAAGGTAGTCTTAAATATTGGTTTAAGTCAAGAATGGGAATCTGAAGGCTTTGACCGTCCAGACATGAAATTAATTGGTTATACCAATAAATTAGTTGATGCAGTTTTGGATGCTAATCCAAAAACCGTTATTGTTAACCAGTCTGGAACTCCAGTTGAGTTCCCATGGATAAAGAAGGCCAATGCATTAGTTCAAGCTTGGTATGGTGGTAATGAAGGAGGAAACGGTATAGCTGATGTTTTATTTGGTGACGTAAACCCAAGTGGAAAGTTATCTCTTTCATTCCCTGTTAAAAACGTTGACAACCCTGCTTATCTTAACTTTAAGACTGAAAATGGTAGGGTTCTCTATGGTGAAGACATCTTTGTTGGTTACAAGTACTACGAAAAACTCGAGAGAGAAGTTGCTTTCCCATTTGGATTTGGTTTATCGTACACCACATTTGATATTTCTGATTTAAAAGTTTCAGTTTCTGCAAAAGATGATACTTTAGAGGTTTCTGTTAATGTTAAAAATACAGGTAAAGTTGACGGATCAGAGGTAGTTCAAGTTTATATTTCGAAAGACGAAAGCGAAGTAATCAGACCTGTGAAGGAATTAAAGGGATTCGAGAAAGTAAATTTAAAGGCAGGTGATTCTTCAACAGTTTCATTAAAATTATCTTTGAAAGATTCGATTTCTTATTTTGATGAGTATCAAGAAGAGTGGTCAGTCGAAAAAGGAGATTATACTGTTCATGTTGGTAACAGTAGTCGTGATATTACTTCAACGTCATCTTTCAAGATTGAAAGAGACTTCTTATGGTCAGGCATGTGAGAAATTTCATTAAACTTTAGCGATTTAATATACGAATATATATAAAGTTAGTAATGTCTGTAATTGACATCAGCCATGTAATACGTAGTTTAATAGAAGTGATTTATATCTTGCAATCAGAAATTTGAGTAATTCTTAAACGATATCTAATCGCGAATAATATATGAACTTTTATAAATTTGATATTTCAGCAGTTGATACAATAGATAATATGGCTAGTGATGATATTTTTACAATGCTTAAACTAGGCCAAAATGCTGCTTCAAAAATAAATAAAGCTAGAATTTCAAAGTCAAAAGAGACCAGTATTTCAGCAAATTTACAACAAGTAAATCAAAGCATACTATCTAATGACTTCATTCACAGATGGAGAATACATGGGACGCACTTAATAACTAATATACCTAAGCAAATAAATTTGGAAAAATATCATACTAGTAAAGAAAACGAAAAGACAATAAAAATTGCAGCATTTGACTTAGATGGGACCTTGGTGGATACCAAAACGGGTCAGAAATTTGCCAGAGGAGCTGATGATTGGAAATGGTGGACTTCAAAGGAAACAAGCAAACTGAATGTTGTTGATGAATTGAAGAAATTAGTAATTAATAAATATATTATTGTAGTCTTTACAAATCAAGGAGGAGTAGTTGCTACAAAGACTAGTAAATCATACTTAGCTTTTACGGGGCGTGTTAATAATATAGTTAAAGAATTAACCACCGGGAAAGAAGTTCCAAGAATATTTGTATATGCATCACCAAAGAAGCCAGCATCAAAGAATCAGAAAATATCGGTGAGCTCAAACGAAGACCATGCAATAATGAGGAAGCCAAATATTGGTATGTGGAAAGAACTTGTGAAACATTTTGAGAAAGAGGGCTATAAAATAGATACAAGAAACAGTTTCTTTGTAGGGGACGCGGCTGGAAGACCCAAGGACTTTCTGGATAGCGATAAAATGTTCGCTGAAACCATAAACCTACAATTTAAGACTCCAGAAGAATTCTTTGGATGATTAATGATTTTATATACAAATTATTAAACTAATAAATCATGGATTTGTATTATTAGATAAATTCTAATGATAATTCCTGCAATTTGTCATCCAATTCGTCATGCTTAGCGGTGATGACGCTGGCCTTGTTGACAGTTTCGAAGTAGCCAACAACGTTGTTAATTAATCTTGCATTTTCATCGCCTTTATTCTTTTTTAATTCATTTAGCATGTCATAATGAAGTACTATACATTTCAGAATGTCAGATACATCATTCTCAAACTTAATAGCTTCGTCGGTAGTTTGAGGATAATTCTTAATGATAAAATTAGTATCAAAAGTTCCCTTTCTTGTATTTAAGTAAAATTTGATATCATCTTTGATCAAAGCCGTGATCAAACCTTTTGGCAATGGCTTACCTTCTTGCTCTAAATCTTGCAACAAATAAGAATAATGTCTAGATTCATCTTCCCTTTCACGTTTAATGAGTTCTTCCGGATCGATAATTCTCACTTCTTTATCTTCAAGTTTTTGGGCAATCTTGGTAATAAACTCGTTTTGATGAACATAAGGAACAACGTAGAACTTATACTTCTCTGCATCGTTAGTTGAGATCAATTTACTACGTCTCTTTAACCCGCTTGTGCTTTCGTATTCTTCAAATTCCTTCTCTGTAAAACTATTCTTAGTCTTTTTTTTGTCTAATTTATTTCCTGCAACGTATAGCACCCCCGAAGCAAAAATGAACATGTAGAAGAGGAAACGTAATTTTGGTGGTTCATTCTTTGCTTTGGTCGAGTAAAATTGTGCTCTTATAGGCACAAATGGGGATGATTTTATTTGAGTAATTGGTGTACGAGCATTGCGCATGCTACGAATACTATTCTTAAACAACTGGCTCGATCTAAACATACTTGTATCTGGTTGCAATTGCAGGAAGAAGGATGTTAGTCTTGGTATCCGGGATTTTTCAGCTATTTCCCAGGCTCACTGACCATTATTACACGTGATCCATCCATAAATTTTTCAGGCTAAAAATTATACTAAATCGACAAGAACTGGTATACGATAAAACAAATTAGCAATTAACAGTAATGTCGTTGGTTCATTTAGCTAATTTCTGCAGTCATATAAAGAACGTTACCAACGTTCATGTTGCTACCACTTCGGTGCCATTTAGCCGTTTACATTTACAAGTTGCATTAGGATTATATAAGGAAGGATTTATATCTTATATTCAAAAAGGTTCAACCACAGGACCTGATTTAAAACCAGTTGAAGTTACACCAGACAATATATCTACCCGTCGTTTGTGGTTAGGATTAAAATACCGCAACAACCAGTCGGTAATTAGAGATTTTTCGTTAGTACTGAAGCCAGGCCGTAAAGTTAACTTAACCCCTACTGAAATCAAAGCCCTTGCATCTGGATTACCAGTTAGATTTATTAAGCCATTACAGCCTGCAGAATGTATTTTTGTAAGGACACCAACAAACGAAGTGTTGGAAGTTCAAGAGGCTGCCAAGAAGGATTTAAAGGGTATGGTTTTATGTCGTATTAAATGATTAAATGAAAGTAAAACTGTATTGTGTACATAGTAATATTTAATTGTATAAATAGAATAGATATATTCGATATTGATATAACTATAAATGTAGACTTAAAAAGATATTTTTTGAGTGTTGGTCGTAGCATTCCAAAGTCTCATATCGACTTGCCAGCCTTTCCATACCATGAGTTTCTCTCTGAAGTCATCAGTGTGCGAGAAACTGGCGAAGTTCTGTTGAGATACTGAGGCATAGTCGTTTTGTGTGAAAACAGGTTTTGCAGGCTTGATTTGTTGTTTCTGGGGAGAGTCTTTTGTGACTTCGGAAGTTGATGTGGACAGGGGAGAATTTTTTAATTGGCTTTCTAATTCAACGATTCTATCTTGTAAGTCCATACGGGACAATTTCAAATCCGTATTTTCATCTCTCAATTTCTTAATGGTTGACTTTTGTTGTTCAATAGTAGCTTTTAAAGAGGTAACTTCATCATCTCCTGCAACGCTAGCCACCAGATCTATTTTTTCAGCTTTTTCAGCTTCAGTCTTAATCTTTGCTTTTTCATGATTTGCATTTTCGTTTTTCTCGTCATTACTTGGAGCTTCGGTCCCAATATCAACCGCCTTTTCTTTGACTTCTTCTGCATTTGTGTGAGTATTAATACCATCCGTCTTTTTATCGGCTGCTGGATTTTTCTTGGAGTCTTCTCCATTCTCCTTCACGCTTTCCATTTTCAGTTCACTGCCTTCAGCGTCTTTGGCTGTCAGTTTATCTTTCGTATCTTCTTTCAGTTCAACTTTCACATTATCTGAAGTTTTCAGTTCAACTTTCACATCCTCTGAAGTTTTCAGTTCACTCTTAGCATCCTCTTTCACATCATGCTCGGCTTTGTTTACATCTTTTTTAGTATCCAGCTTCTTTTCTTCAGGTTCCTCTGGTTCTTTACTAGCAACTTCCTCGTCTTGTTTATTATCTTCTTTCTTCGACTCGTCATCTTCTGCTTCTTTAGTTTCACCATCAGTCGGAGTATCATTCGTAGCGTCCTTGCTATCAGCGTCGTCATTTTCCGCCACGTCTTCGTCCTTATCTTCCTTTCCCTTCTTAGATTTCTTCTTAGACTTCTTCTTCTTCTTCTTCAATTCCTCAAACTTCTTACGGGCTGCTTCTAATCTTTCTTCTTTGGATAATTCCTGCTCGTCGCCGCTTAACACAGCAGCATCCTGCTCAGCATTGGGAGATGACATATTCTTATTGTAGATAATGATAACTCTTCATCTAGTGGTACGTGATCAGTTCGAAAATCAACACAGATAACTGATCACGTGAAAACATTCACTCAATCACCATCAGAATCATATGGAACAGTTCACACACGTTAACCACATACAGATTATATCCATAGGGACCAATGAATCACAGTGGTATGATCCGAAGGAAATAACTACGAAATATTAATGAAAGAAGAAAGTGAATAATAATTATCAGGATTAGAATTACCTTAGTTCATACTTAAAAAATGCAAATGGACTCATTTCATTATACATGTTCTAAATTTTATACAAGTTTCACCGGTTTCACGGCTACATCACAAAGGTTCAATACTCATCCTTATAGAGTATAACTATTATCGTGAATGTAAAGTTTAATCTCCCGTTGTCATTTATGCAAACACACGACCTCATCTAACATCATCGGACCCCCAGCTCCGTCATGGTTGCAATAGATGTTACATGAGCTTTAAGATAGTTCAACAATTAGAGTAACGATAGTATTGAAATTTGGTAATAATACCAACTAAATGGTGACAAGGGAATACATAAATGAATCGACAACAGGATTTAACGAGGAGGACATTTCGCTCAAACCAATGACAAAGGATGGTAAACTGTTAAATAATATTGCAGGGAATGGAGAAGTAAGAGCAGGAACAAGGAGTACGGCTTATGATGTGGGAGAAGAGGTGAATAATATCATACATAGACCAAAGTATAAGCTGAAAAGATCAGAGCTTAGTACCAAGGAGTCTACCTCACTCATGTATGCTTCGGAAGCTAATCCAGACGATTTTCCAGATGGAGGACTATCGGCATATTTAGTGTTATTTGGGTCATTTATGGGGTTGATTGCCGATTTTGGTATTGCAAATTCGCTTGGTGCTATTCAGAGTTATGTAACTAGCCACCAATTGGAGAATGTCAGTGAATCTACGGCATCTTGGGTGTTCAGTATGCATTTAGGGGTTATGTATTTTGGAAATGTCATATTCGGATCGTTATTCGATAAGTTTGGTGCTAGAAAGTTGCTAATTACAGGTACTATTGTGATGTGCGGGGGATTATTTTGTACAGCAGAATCGACGACAGTTGCCCAGTTCATATTGTCGTTTGGTATTACCACTGCAATAGGAACGTCTTTAGCTATGCCAGCTTTGATTGCTGTTGTAACTCATTGGTTCTTGAGACGCAGAGCTATGGCATGTCTGATAGCCACAATTGGGGGTTTGGTCGGTGCATCATGTATTGCAGTCATGTTGCAAAATTTATACGTTGAAGTCGGGTTTAAATGGGCTATTCGGATATTGTCATTCTTTTGTATGGCATGTATGTGTGTTTCTATTATTTTTGTGAAGGAACGAAAGTCAAAACCAGACTTACAAAATACACTGGCAGAGGTCCCAATTCATAAAAACATAGAAATTTCCAAGAGTCGTAAAATTGTTTCTAAATTGAACCAATTTTTTGATGGCATTTTTGACTTTTCGATGTTCAAAGACATCAGATTTATTTTGTTAACGATGGCTGTGTTCTTCTCTGAAATTGTGTCTCTTTCTACTCTTACATACTTGACATCTTATGCTATTGCTTATGATGTTTCTGACTCTTCGGCATACTTGTTAATTACACTTGTCAATGTTTGTGGCATTCCAGCAAGGCTTGTTCTGGGAATCATTGCTGATTACTACGGTAGGTTCAATGTAATGATTGCCAGTTCTATATTAACTTCCATTACTATTTTTGGTATTTGGCTACCAGCGAAGGGGAACATGAATTTACTTTATGCCTTTAGTATTATATTCGGAGTGGTTACTTCTGCAAACATAAGTCTCATCGGCCCTACTATCGGCCAGATTACATCTGCGGATAAATTTGGTCAGTGCTATGGTATGTGTTATTTCTGCTTGTCTTTCCTTACCATTTTGGGGATGCTTTTTTCGTCATTAGTCATAGGCTCTGGAACATTACTCGAGTACAGGAACTTCATATTCTACGAAGGCGGAATTTCTATCGGGTCTGTAATGTTTTGGATTTTGGCTCGTTATTCTGGCGTTGGATGGAATTGGTGCAAATTTTGAAAAAGACTACCTATCTGTTTGTAATGCAGTTCGTTCGGCGTCCAACGGCCCACCTCTTCTTGCATGTACACTAGCCAATTATAGATAACTAATTTAATATTACGCACGCTGGTAGCGAAATTTAAAGACCATGCCGGTTAATAGAATAACAATTATGCAGCACCATGAACACAGAATCTCAGAGACACATCCTTCACCAACAATTTTCAGCCCTGCTACTGCTCGGTGTTAGGGGGTTCAAAAGCGTTTACGTAGTATGCCAACCTTCATCCTATACCGGCCCTCTGGCGTATGCATTATATTGAGAGTAGATTATGCATGTTGTTTTCTGCAATTCACATGTTACAGTCATGTGAGTACCTCTAAGGTGTTTTAAATTTGCGAGATGCATCGACTAGTTGACCTATGAAGTTCAATCCAATAACCTTGACGTTAAAACAGTTATTCATAGTCTTTGAGATTGACCCAGATACGAGAGATTTCAACCTGTATTATAGCATACATGACTCGGACATAGCGTAATACATCACATATATTTTAATTTTGATTTGTATATCGTATTGCAACATTTCTTGCATTATGACTCTTTTGATAACCATCGCGGTTTATAACCGGTAATATACCGTAATAATTATACTGACGTATATATAAAGCACGTGAAGAAAGCATAAACTAAACCGGGAAATGACCGTCAACCTGCAGATATCAAAGAATTTTTGAAATTTTCAGCTAAAAACTACCCTGATGGTTTTTTTCCATATTAAAAGAGCAGAGAAGTTTCAGCACAAATTTTTGAAAAAGTATTCTATTAAGGAATTTTAAATCAACTTTTAGTAAAAGTATTCAGCGGGGACTGCATTAAACATACCTAATACGAGATTCCTTGGTGGTTATTGCATAAAAAAGATTTTCAGAAGATATTTATTAACATTAATAGGTATACTTGAAGGATTGTATTATAAAAGGAGAATTGTAACCGAATAATTAACAAATTTTGGCATAAAATCATAAAGAATACTTCATTGTTTCGAGTAAATACAAACAAATTTGTGGAAACAATAAATAAACCAAGATGCAAAGATTTATTGATGATCTTTTAGTGAAGAGAGAAACCTGTCCGGTGGATAATGAATACGATGGAAAAAATATGGGAGCCAGAATCTCAGCCATTTTTGTTATTCTTGTTGGTTCAGCATTTGGGGCTTTTTTCCCAATTTTATCTTCGAGATACTCGTTTATCCGTTTACCACCATGGTGTTTCTTTATAGCTAAGTACTTTGGGTCAGGAGTTATTGTGGCCACGGCCTTTATCCACTTATTGGAACCTGCCAGTGATTCTTTGGGAGAAGAATGTCTTGGAGGAACATTTGTTGAATATCCATGGGCGTTTGGAATTGCGTTGATGGCGTTGTTTGCTATGTTTTTTATTGAGTTACTTTCGTTCCACTATGTTGACATGAAAATTGAAAAAGAATCTTCAGAGGGCCACTCACACTCACATTTTGGCTCCTCAGATATGTATCTTAAAAAAGACGAATCAGATGAAGAAGAAGGGATTGAATCCAAGCCTGCACAACAAGTTAATCCATATCCTCAACATTTCCAGCATGCGGCCGAACACCAGGACCCAGAAGTACTTGGAACACCAGTTGAAGATAGAGACAAGGAACAATATTATGGTCAATTACTTTCCGTTTTCATTTTAGAATTCGGTATTCTTTTCCATTCTGCATTTGTTGGGTTAGCTTTAGCCGTAGCAGGGGATGAATTTGTTTCTTTATATATCGTGTTGGTCTTCCATCAAATGTTCGAAGGTTTAGGTTTAGGTGCAAGAATTGCTACGATTGAATGGCCGAAGAATAGAAGATGGACTCCATGGTTTTTAGCTCTTGCTTACACATTAACCACTCCAATTGCCATTGCGATTGGTCTTGGGGTCAGAAATTCATATCCTCCAGGGTCAAGAAAGGCGTTAATTACAAACGGTGTTTGTGACTCAATTGCTGCTGGAATTTTGTTCTACAGTGGTATTGTTGAATTAATGGCTCATGAATTCTTATACTCTAATCAATTCAAAGGTCCTAATGGATTTAGAAACATTATGGCAGCATTTATTGTTATGTGTTTAGGTGCTGGTTTAATGGCCTTATTAGGAAAATGGGCTTAGGCTCTTTATAGATGTACATTCGTATTAATAGATTAATAAACATATATATTTCAAGTAATCAAAATGTCGCGTAGAAATTTGATAAATGCGACATTCAACTTAATTTACGACACATCTGCTCCCGACGATTATTTAGGGAGAATAACAACTACTCTACCCACATCCCAAATAACAAGACTCCGAGATAGAATATACTTCATCATGGCCGAAGCTGAAAACATAACCCCTCCTACCTCCGCTACACCAAATGACTATATCGAAAGCCTAACCCCAGAACAAGTTGAACACGATCAGAAAATCGGTATCAAGGCGATTAGATTGTTTTTGCAGAGCAAAACATCGTACGACGTGTTACCAGTTAGTTATAGATTAATAGTCTTAGATACGTCATTGTTGGTTAAGAAGTCGTTGAATATCTTGTTACAGAACAACATTGTGTCAGCTCCTTTGTGGAACAACAAGACGTCAAGATTTGCAGGATTGTTAACTTCGTCCGACTTTATCAATGTTATCCAATACTACTTTCAATTTCCTGAAAAATTCGATCTTGTTGACCAATTGACATTGAACGGATTAAGAGATATCGAAAAAGCTATTGGAGTTGACCAAATCGAAACTGCATCCATCCATCCATTTAAATCGTTGTACGAAGCATGTGTTAAAATGATCGACTCCAAAGCAAGAAGAATCCCATTGATTGACGAGGATGAAAAAACTCACAGAGAAATTGTTGTTTCTGTTTTAACTCAGTACAGAATTTTGAAGTTTGTTGCATTAAATTGTAAGGAAACTAAGATGTTACTAAAGCCAATTAAGAATTTACAGGGTTTAGGAACCATTAAGGACATAGCGACTTGTACGATGGATACACCTGTTATTGATGTCATTCATTTATTAACCCAAAAATCGGTGTCTTCTGTTCCAATAGTGGACGAACAAGGTAAATTGATCAACGTTTATGAAGCCGTTGATGTATTGGGATTAGTTAAAGGTGGTATATATAATGATTTGGTTTTAAGCGTGGGTGATGCATTGTTGAGAAGACCAGAGGATTTTGAAGGTGTTCATACTTGTACTTTGAATGATAGATTAAGTACCATAATGGACACAATTAGAAAGTCAAGACTACACAGATTATTTGTGGTCGACGATGAAGGTAAATTAGTATCTGTTATAACGCTAAGTGATATTTTAAACTACATTTTATTTGGTGAAGATTAGTTCTCCATCATGTACCTTCATGCATTACGATTTGTTAATTTTTAATTCATTATGTATTCATTAATATAGGAACTTAATATAACCTTTATAACTGAGAGTGTATTTCTTTAATCATATAGTGAAGTGGTGGGGGATAACATAACAAAAACCAACAATCTCGAGTCGTACGAGCATCGATAAATGTTATCGAGATTATTGATCGATCATTACTAATATATTTTCTTTTGAGATAAACATTATTTATTACTTAATTGGCTTCCTATATCTTGTATCAATATAGAAGAAAACACATGGAAATATAAACTTATTCTGCTAAGTGGTACTAAATATAAGAAAGGCCACTATGTTAGAGGATACTAGTGAAAATTTTGATCACACTAGGCAAGATGAATTCGAGGACGATAGAATGATACCGTGGTCAAAGAAAGTTGACTTACCACAAACAACATATAGAGCGACAATAGTCGGACTTTTTATTGGATCCATTGTCCTAATTTCTAATTTTCAATTTGGCTTGCAAACTGGCTGGGTTTCTATGATGTCCTTACCTTCCGCACTATTGGGGTTCGCTATTTTCAAGATGTCTCCTTATTCTACAACATTCACGGATGCAGAAAATGTTTTTGTCCAAAGTGTTGCCGTTGCAGTAGGGACAGGGCCCTTAGCATATGGATTAATCGGAATTATTCCTGCAATTGAAAAGTTCTTAACAGAAGAAGAATCGGGATTGGGAATCAAGTTGCATTTATCTTTAGCACAATTAATGATATGGTCTATGGGTTTAGCATTGTTTGGTGTTTTTTTTGCAGTTCCTTTGAGAAAACAAGTTATCATAAACGAGAAGTTACCATTTCCATCAGGAAGTGCTACTGCAACTTTGATATCTGTCTTGCATGGAACGGAAGTATACAATGAAGATAAGATACTTATGGAGAACGAAGCTATTGATAATTATAAGCAAGATGATGAATCTGAAACTCTTGCAAACTCTTCGAGAGATATGCAGGGTATAAATACTGTGACAACATCTGATGAACTAAAGAAATTGATTGACGCAGAATCGTATAAATCTAACGTCAAATCCCTATTATACACATTTACGGTATCAGCATTATATACATTGTTATCATATTTTGTTCCTATATTGAGAAACTTGCCAATATTTGGATGGTACCTTTCGAAGAACTATAAATGGAATTTCCAACCATCACCTGCATACATTGGACAGGGTATTATAATGGGATTACCAACAGTTTCTTATATGCTCTTTGGTGCTATACTAGGATGGGCTATTTTAGGACCTCTTGCTAAATATAAGGAATGGGCTCCTGGCGAAATTGATAATTGGGTCAGCGGAGGTCAAGGGTGGATCTTATGGATCAGTTTGAGCGTCATGATAAGCGATTCAGTAGTTTCATTTATGGTGGTTACTTGTAAATCATTATCAAGTGGTATAACAAGCGCTAGGGAGTTTAGCAGAAGAAGAAACCTTCATTATGAACGTAATGTTGAAATGCAGCAGTCATTATTGGAGAATGAGCAATCAGAACTGGATTCTTATGAATCGGGGAGCAATGACTACATGTATGAATCTCGAGTAACAACCATGACCATACCCGGTGAGATTGATGTGGATCTGCAACACCTAGTTAGTTCTAAAATTACCTTACTCGGAATAATCATTTCTTCATTAATTTGTATTGTTGCTGTCAGATTAGTATTTGGTTCTATTATTCCATATTACGCTACAATAATTGCAATAGTTTTGGCTCTTTTTCTCTCTGTTATGGGGGTAAGAGCCCTCGGTGAAACTGATTTAAACCCAGTCAGTGGTATAGGCAAGCTTTCTCAATTACTTTTCGCATTGATTATTCCTTCGGATCATCCATCCAAGATTTTGATCAATTTGGTTGCAGGAGGGATTGCTGAAGCAGGTGCACAACAAGCAGGTGATTTAATGCAAGATTTGAAAACTGGTCATTTAATAGGTGCTTCACCTAAAGCCCAGTTCATTGCCCAATTAATCGGAACGGTGTATTCGGTTTTTTTGAGCAGCGTGATGTATAAGGTGTATAATAAGGTTTATCAAATACCGAGTGATTTATTCAGAGTTCCAACAGCTGTTATCTGGATTGATTGCTCTAGATTAGTCACTGGTGATGGTCTACCCCCCAAAGCATTTGAATTTTCCATATTTTTTGGCCTTATTTTTGCAGCTATCTCTTTGGCTAAAAATATTACGCCGATTACTTCAAAGTTTTACAAATATTTAGTCTATTTACCTAATGGGGTGGCTGTTGGTATTGGAATTTATAATACACCAAACTTCACAATTGCAAGATTTATTGGTGGCGCTCTAGCATACTGGTGGATTAATCACAAGCCTCGAACACAAGGTGGTACCGATAACAAGATTGGGATGATAATATTTAGTAGTGGTTTGGTTTTAGGAGAGGGTCTTTTGAGCGGGTTTACAATGATCTTGACAAGCCTAGGAGTTTACCATTTTTAGACGAATGTAATTGGAATGATATATTGGAATGATATAGATAGACTTTGCCCTAGGTTGTACTAATTAGACTTACTCGCCATGCTATTTATTTATATATAGGTAAAGCAACCAAAAGTTAAATATATTAGAGAAGACTTTAAGATTGAATCTCAAGTCTAGATATACATACACAGATTAAATACAAGTATCATATATTATTTTCAATTAGCGTTTCTCTCTTTGTCAGCTCCAATTCTTTGGTTAATCAAATAAATCGCCATTTGAATAGATTGCAAAGAGCCAGTCAAAGTTAATTTCCTGATATTAGTCAAGCCTTTTCCACCACCAAGCATAATAGATTGACGTTGATCAGGCTCAATTTTCACGTATGTACACCCACTATTTTCACGAATTTGCTTTATATTATTACCTCCTTTTCCGATAACTGAACCAATGTTGGCATTTGCAACGAAAACATCTTCATTAAATTTATCACTGCTAGAACCAACTTGAACAGGTGGATTAGTTATTACATCACCTATCATATTATTACCATGTTCATCTGTGTATTGATTCTGAGGTGGAAGAGTCATACTGGAGGTAGGAGCAGGGGTAGTAACATACTGATGTTGCGGGTGAATTGATGGCTGAAACATCATTTGAAAATTATATGGTTGCTTAGGTTGTTGTGTATAAGGATTTGCATTATCTTTCATCGGAGCCATTCCTTGCATAGCTAAAGAATTAGCTCCACCCATTGCCATCATATTGGAACTCGAGGGCATCATGGACATGTTTATCATATTATTACTCATATTATTATTCATATTATTATTCATATTAGTGTGATGGTAATTAGCAGGATTGTAGAAAACTACTTTATTTTTCTTCAAACAATCCTTGTGTTCTATAACGACTTGTGAAATATAATAGATTGCAATATGGATTGCATCACCCACTCCAGTTATTGATAATATTCTATCAGTGGAGTATGGCAATGGTTGTTCCGCAGCTTTTAACTTAGCAGCAGAATTTTCTTCTATTTCTCTGAATTTAACACCTTGTTTACCAATAATATAGCCGACCATTGGATGCGGAATCAACAACTTCAAATTATATTGTCTACTAAGCATCGAGGCAGGTTCATCCTCTGGTTCTTCCAATATTGTTCTTGTTATTAATCCAAATGCTCGTGCTACGTTTTCAGCAGGACCTCTAACCAGGATGATTCTTTCTGGTATATTCTTCAAGTTTTCACTAACATTAATTCTCACATTTGCCTTATCTCTAATATGGTTGATTTTTTCTCCTTTTTTGCCTACAACAGTGCTTGCTTCTTTCACAGGGCAATACATTCTAAACATGACATATGTTGGATCCCCTTCTTTCTCTCTATGGTTCGAGACTGGCTTTGACGATGCGTCTGTTGTTGTTGAGACATCTTGGGAAAATGCTTCCTCTTCGTCATTTGCTGCTTTAGGTGACGCCTCCGTCTCTGGCTTCTCTTCACTTGGAGTGGTAGATTCTTCTGTTATACCATTACTGATAACTGGTGCTGTATGTGCTACTTCTTGTTGTTTATCATTCAACGCCAATTGCTCACTGTCCAATGCCACTCTTTTATTTAATTGGTCATCAGAAGAAGATTCCAAGTCCTCATTCTTACGCTTCAATATATTATTATTTTCCGACATCTTGACCAAATATTTACCTTGGATTAATTGATGAACTTGACGTATGCATTGATAGTAATTAATAATTATCTATTCTGAACTCACTAACAAAATGAGTGAAGATTTTCCACATGCCATTTTGTGATACTTTTTTTATTTACATTAACAGAGATCAATACTATACAATAATATACAATAAACTACTGGGAAGAGGATGGAAATGAAGTAGCTTATAATGACAGTTGTTGTTGTAATTGCCACTGCCTCTTACGCTCTTCTTCCTTGGCCTTTTGGTAATGTTCATCTCTCTTGTCTTGAAGTCTTCCTAAAAATTCTTGCTTATCTAAATAACCACCCTTATTATGCATAGATAAGTCGTCCTTTAACTTCTTCTTATCAACGAAACTAGCCCAATCTAATCGAGACTTTTCCAATGTAGATAGTTTCTGTTTCTTGTTGCCATAAGTCGATAAGAATTTGTCGATCAACGATGGTCTCTTAAGTTTAATGCGAAGCTCTGTTGGCTCTGAAGCTCCCGGGATGGTTCGAATTACAGGCACAAAAGAACGAGTGACAGTTGAATTATCAGAGTTATTAGCTGTTATACCTTTCGTAGAGTTGAAATACGCTTTTGCTTCCGCTGAATCAGCATCCACTAGTTTGGATTCAGTGATAACTTTTCCTGCAAATGTGTACGATGATTCAATCTTCACCTTCTGCGGATTTAGCGAATTGTCTTCTTGAGGGTTACCATCTGAACTAGCCTTAGTATCATGTTTTGGGTTTCCATTATTATTCTCCTCCTGCGTTTGTTCTTTTTCAATGGACGATTTCCAGTCATCAGGGGTCCCACTCTTGCTCTTCCGTTGCAAATCATTAAATATGGCATCAACATCTATATTTTGGCTAATATCATCACCTCTTATTAATCCCTGTCTTATATGATTGATTCCGGCGTTGGATCCGTACTTCTCTTGGTGCCTTTGACTTCTTGTCTTGATGAGTCTATCTTGGAACGTAGCATTTTCTATAGAGGAATAATCTGGTTGTGCTTCATGATCGCTTTCTTCATCACTGGCCTCTTTTTCCTCTTCAACTTTGGCGTCTGGGTCATAATCCTCATCTTCTTCTTCATCGTATTCTTCATCTTCAATATCAGATTTCTTTACAGAATCTTCATCGGCAGTCTTCTCTTCTCTCTTAGTTATTTCATTGGGTCTTCTAGCCTTTTGCTTACTCATTTGTATAACTTTTACTGCTTTAGTAGTAAGATAAACCAATCTCTTTTGGTGCCATGCTTCTAAATGGCAAGATTTTTTTGGGGTGCGATCGCGATTACACACTCACAGAATCAGAAAATGGAGTATATATTTGCAAGGTATCTCCTTTTTTTATCAACTTTCATTATTAAGCACCATCTAAAATGACTGAAGTTAATACATTCATTGCGGACTCGAATGCACCCATAATTGTGTTATCTGCTAAGAAGCATTTTGAACAGTTACCAACAAATGACGCTAAACTTTATGCTCATTACCTCTCTAGAGCCTCCCACTATGGTACTAGAGCCGTTTTGAGATCAGTTTCGCCAGAGAGTGAAGAAATTTATGATTTGATTATATCAATTCATAAGCACTTAGGCGAACCGAAAACCAACGTGGATTATGAAACTCTTTTAAGCAAGGGAACAACCAAAGAATCTAAAGCAGTGACATACTACTTGGAATATGCTTCCCAATTTTTGTCTAACTTAGGTAATTACAAGTCATTCGGAGACAAAAAGTTTATTCCGAAGTTATCTCCTGAAGAATTTGACAAATTGGTTTCTGAAGGAATCAATAATGATTCGATTACCTCGGTATATATGAAAGTTCGTGATGCTATGTATGATACGACCACCAATTTGTTAGGATGGCCAGAAAATGGTCAATTGTCCAACTACTATCCTTATTCCCCAGAAATTACAAAGGACGAGGCTGAAGCTGTTAATGCTTCACTTGCAAACAAAGGTATTATGCCCGAGAATACAAGGGTAAAGAGAATTTCGGACAAGGAGTTCGTAGTCTTGGTTGCTAGTTCTGAAACTGAAAACAAGACTACAAACTATCCTAAAGAAAAGATCGCGTTAGATAACGGTGCTTCAGTGACTATTAAGTTTGGTGACCATCATGTTGAATTTAAACAGATTGTAGACAACATGAAGCAAGCCGCGAAATATGCTGCAAATGATACCCAGCGTAGAATGATTAATCATTATGTTGAATCATTTCAAACTGGTAATATGATTGCGCATAAGTCTTCCCAAATCGAATGGGTCAAGGATTTGAAGCCTCTGGTGGAATCAAACATAGGATTCATTGAAACATATAGGGACCCTTCGGGTGTCAGAGGTGAATGGGAAGGTTTGGTAGCTATGGTCAACCAAGACCGTACTGCTAAATTTTCTACCTTAGTGGAAAATGCAACTAGATTAATTCCGTATTTGCCTTGGGACAAAATTTATGAAAAGGATACATTCACTCCTCCAGATTTTACATCTCTAGAAGTTTTGACATTTGCTGGATCAGGTATCCCTGCTGGTATTAATATTCCAAACTACGATGATGTTAGATTGAACGTTGGTTTCAAAAATGTCTCTTTAGGAAATGTCTTATCTGCAAATCCTAAAAAGCCTAAAAAAGAAGAAGTTATTACTTTCCTCGAGGATGATATGCAATCCAAATTCCGTAAATGGAGAGATGATGCCTTTGAAATACAAGTTGGGCTTCACGAGCTTTTGGGACATGGTACAGGTAAATTGTTGCAAGAAGTTTCCCCTGGTGAATTCAATTTTGATAAATCAAATCCTAATATCCATTCTTACTATAAGCCAACTGACACTTGGGGCTCCCTCTTCAGTGCAGTTGCAGGTTCGTTCGAGGAATGTAGAGCTGAGTTAGTTGCATTATACCTCATTCTTAAAAAACCCTTAGAGGTATTGCCGATCTTCGGAGTTTCAGATGAAAACGACCAGAAAGAAATTATTTTGATTGCTACCGTATTAATGTGCCGTGCTGGTTTGTTAGGATTAGAATTTTGGGATCCATCATCTCGTAAATGGGGTCAACCCCATATGCAAGCTCGTTTTGGTATTTTCAAATCCTTGCACGAGAGTGGAGTTTGCAAACTTGAGTTCAAAGAGGAAAACATGGATGACTTGACAATTACTTTCGATACATCCAAGTTAGACAATAAAGCAGTAGATGTTTTAGGCGATTTCTTACTAAACTTGCACGTCTACAAGAGTACAGGGGATGTAAATAAAGGTGTTGCATATTACAATGATATGACTAATGTTACTGATGAATATAGCAGATTCAGACCTATCATTTTAAGTAAGAAATTACCACGTAAACAATTGATCCAAGCTAATACGTTTGCAAATGCTTCCGGAGAGGTTGAAGTTAGAGAATATGAAGAGTCTGAAGTAGGTATGATCCAAAGTTTTGTTGATAGAGATGTATAGGTAGAATCAGTATTAAATCACGTGAATCTATGATATTTCGGACGTAATTTGAAATTTTATACCTGTAGATGTTGAAGATACGTTTATCACACAGTTGAATCTAATCCCATAAGAATATACATATCCAGTTAGTTATTGAATCCCTCATGTTATTACCTATACGTCGAGTGAAGCCATCTTTTTTGTTTCTGTATAGCTCAAATGCCGGGATATTTAGGACTATACATACAAAAATACCGACTAAACTGGCTATATCAAATCCGAGTGTAATACACAATAAAACATTTCCATACATAGCAAATACTTCCCTAGTATCTCTAGAAAAAAGCCGTACCGTTTCTGGCCAAATAAGACAATTTTCAAACTCTCAGATCGTTGGTAATGCTTCAAATACATCAAGTAAGCAAGAATTAATAAAGTCATTACAGAATTCTAACTCTTTGAAGAACCATTTGGAGTTTACTAAGATAAAGAAACGTGAATTAAGAGAGGAAGAGAAAGAGCAGCAGAAGAAAGATCGAAAACCATTTCGAGAAAACATAAAAACCATATTTCGTATATTGAAATTGGGAAGGCCTGATTTGAAACTTTTTCTATATGCATTAGGGTTTATTTTGTTCGCTGTTTTATATCCAACAACAGCAGTTAAATTGGTGGGCTCAGCTATTGATGCTTTTAATAATAATATGAAAGACAGCGATGGAACGTTATTGATTTGGGGATACAAGTATTCTACTGTTTTCGGTTTTATGGTACCATTTATGTGCCTTAGTGCTGTTTGTTTTTGGGCAAGAATTTGGGTTTTGAAAGTCTTGGGTGAAAGACTAGTTGCTAGATTGAGATTGAGAGTCATGAAGCATTTGTTAAGGCATGATGCTAAATTCTATGATAATGAAAAACATAAAGTTGGTGACTTGATATCTAGATTATCAAGTGATGCATATGTTGTTTCAAGGTCTATTACAAACAATTTACCTGATGGGTTGAAAAATGTTTTATTTGGTATAATTAGTTCTTACATGATGTTTTCTATAAACCCTATGTTATTTGGTATCATGCTATTAATTTCTCCTCCCATAACATTCGGATCAGTATGGTATGGTGAAAAGATTCGTGCTTTATCCACAAGATTGCAGAATGCGACAGCAGGGCTTACTAAGGTGAGTGAAGAAACTCTTAATTCAGTTAAATTGGTTCAGGCGTTTACTGGTGAACAAAAAGAATTGACTAAATATTCTGATCAACTTAGAAATGTTATCAATGTGGCGAAAAAAGAAGCGCTAGCTCAATCAAACTACCTGGTTTCAATTTATAGTTTGTATCATACTGGTTATTTGTCATGTATTGCTATAGGTGTCTATTTGATTATAAATGGACAGATGACAACCGGTGATGTTGTTGCTTTCACTATGTACCTGGAGTTATTCAATCTGGCATTATACAGTTTAACAACGACTTATATGGAATTGATGAAAGGTTCTGGTGCCGGTATAAAATTGTTTGAATTGATCGACTACGATAATGACGTTCCTCCTATAAAAGGAAATAAGTTGCCTAAAAGGTTATCTAACAGTATTGAATTTAAAGATGTCGTTTTCAGCTACTCCAGCAGACCATATGATAAGATTTTCAACGAATGTTCGTTTTATATACCAGCATCATCAACCACATGCTTCGTTGCACCTTCGGGGTGCGGGAAGTCCACAGTCGCTTCTTTATTATTAAGATCGTATAATATAAATAGTGGTGAGATTCTTATCGGAGGTAGAAATATTAATGACTTTCAAGTTCGAGACTTAAGAAGATCAATTATCGGAATTGTGCAACAAGAACCAGTATTATTATCAGGAACCATTTTGGAAAATATTGTGTATGGATTAACTCCTTCTCAAATAAGTCAATTAACAATGGAGGATGTAAAATTTGCTGCTAGACAGGCAAATTGTCATGACTTCATAATGTCTCTTCCGGATGGATATGACACCATTATTGGTTCTCGTGGAGCATCATTATCAGGGGGTCAAAAACAACGTGTGGCTATTGCTAGAGCATTAATTAAGAAACCATCAATTTTGATTTTAGATGAAGCAACATCGGCTTTGGATTCTAGACTGGAAAGTCTCATTAACGAAACATTAAAAGAATTAACATCCCAAGGTAAAATGACTATCATATCCATTGCTCACAGACTATCCACTATTTCAAAATCTGAAAACATTATTGTTCTAGGCAAGCAAGGAAAGGTTGTTGAACAGGGCAGATTCGTCGAATTGTACAGTGATCCAAAGTCTGAATTATCTACGTTACTTGATAACTCGGGCCTCAAGGACTCCGATGAAAGTGCTGCGCAAACTGAGGCTGAAGAAGTAGAGAGAATAACAGAAGACAAAAAGGCAAGTGAACTTGAAATAATCAGATCCATGATTGATGATTTACCAGTTGAGTTGCGTGCTCAACTTGCAGATCAAATATCTAAGGAAATTGACGAAGATAAGGGCGCTGCCCTCTCAGAATCAAAAATTTCTTCTGATAAGATTGTTTCATAGTTAAGGTTTCCTCACTGCCTTTGAATCGCTTGTAAATAGTAATAACCACGCATGTCAATAGAGTACACAGTTTCCATATTTTTTACTAATGGTTATAGAATTGAATAGAAAATTCCTATTGTAACTACAAATATCCAAATTGGTATTAAGACAGCAATATTTTTATTGAAACTTCTATACTGTTTGATGCTTCCTTCATAAACAAGGAAATATTAGACATAATTTCATGTTACCATAAAGGCAAGACTTGAACCTGCGGATTAAAACATAATTCATAACCTCTTAATCGACCTTAATTTATTTATCTAAAGACTTAGCTTCTAATTGTTGACCGTTTTCAATCTTAATAGCCTTAACTTCGGTAAGACCTCTTCTTTCGGCGGCAACCTTAAATTCTGGCTTTAAAGCATTTCTGACAGCCTTAGCAGAGAGAGCTAAAGCTCTGTTTAATGAGATACCGGCTTGTTTGTAGGCAGACATGTTTGATTATTTAATTTATATTGAATATTTGAAACGTATTCTTGATTAAACTAAAGTCAAGTTTTCGTTCGGTCGTGGATCGGGATTTAATTGGTGAAATATTACTGATGCTAATATTTACGCGCAGTTAAAAAAATAGAGTAAGGATACTGAGTAAATATGAGACTGTACATTAATGATTGCAAAATATATAGACATGAAAATGTATGTTTATCTAATTGTTAGGTTCTAATTACCTCTTTTAGAGTTCAACCAGTTGATAAAATCAAAAAACATGGAAGCCTGGATTTTACTGTTGGGTTTTTTCACCCATTTCTTCAAAGAGTGGGCGTATAAATCAATAATTTTGTCCAAGTACAGCCCGTCCAATGTAATTAAGCTTTTGGCGACAATGATACAAGATTGGCTACAGGCTAACGAATGAGCTTGGTTGGACGACTTGTTTGAGTCAGCTTCCTCTTGTAACCATTCAATAAGGCTCATCAAAGACTTCTTATAGTTTAATTGATCTGATTTGGATGGGAAATTTAATTCCAACTCATCAATAGTCAACTTCGTCTTACTCAATTTTGATTTCAATAACTTGTGTGCTTTGACTCCCAAGTTCTTGTCCATGGTCAAATTAATTAATATAATCAAAGGTTTTATCATAGACAAGTTAAGGTAGGACGTAGGTTGGTTTTTGTTGAACAATTCCAAGAGATCTAAGATACGATTCTTGAAGAAAACCATCTGTTCCTTAGCTTCAATGACTTCGGCTTTTCTCTTATTACCTGTTGTAACACTGGCCATCGCATCGTGTCTTTCCTTGAAAATTTTTGATAATTGATCGTCCATTGCCATCATCTCTTCATCATCCATTGAATCTGACTGATACGATGAATCGTCATCATTTTCTTCCAGCGAGCTTAAATCTTCAAACTTAACTTCACCTGATGATTCGGTTGGGATACCTAATGCCTGAGCCAACTTCAAGTTTGTTTGCTTATCAACCTCTGAAAGTACATCATTTGATTTATTAGCCCCATTAGATTCCTCATCGCTTTCAGTTTCACTATCGTCGTCACTACCACTACTTTCAGAATCATCGTCGTCACTTTTATCACTTTCTTCACCATCTGATGGGCCCTCCGAACCATTTTCATCACCAACAGCTTCGAATTCATCTTCTCCTTCAAATAATTTCTGCTGGCCTTCCTTGTTTTCTCGAGCTTCTAAAACATCAAACAATAACTGTAAGCATTCTTCATTCAATTTTACTTTACCGGATTGATCCTTAGAACACAAGAAAGACTCCCAGGCAATTGAAGAAAGCTTCTTCAGTAAGGTAGCTTTACGCGATGTAAATGACAAAATTATTTCAGTTAAAAATACAGAGGAATCAGTATCTTTATTTTCTTCCTTAAAGAAGTTATTATAGCACATTTTCAATTCATCAAGAACGGTTACAGCTTCTTCATCACCCATGTAAAATTGAATCAATATCATGGAGAATAATAATTTGAAACAATTTAATTGATCGCTCTTTTGGTTATCATTCTTATGTGAATTTTTAATCGATTCTTCTATTCCTTTTAAAACATCAAGAGCTTCTTCTTTAACACTCAGTAAAGTCTCATCAAACTCTAATAAATTTTCATAGTCTTTTGAAGTTTCCAATTTATTAATATAAGAAAGACATGTAGATAATGGCCAAGAACGGTCGTTCATTTCGATATTAATGATATCTGATAACACAGAACTTAATCTGTCTTGACACATTTTTTTGATATTACCAGAAACAACATGGCTATCTTTCTTTTTAAAAAATGAATGTTGAATTAATAATCTTAAAATCTTTGTTAACCATTTGAAATTAATTTTTTCATTTGAAAGTAAGATTTTGTTGGATCTAAAAAGAAGCAATAACTTATCCAAAGCCCATTTCTGTATATTATCATTAGATTTTTTCATAACCTCAACGCCGTTTTCGTTATCGTCCTGTGAAGCCAAGGCATCATTGAATTTAGAGATTAGGATATCCTTAAACTGATTTAATACCAAGTCTATTTCGAAGATACTGGCATCTTCTTTTCCATTTAAAACTCCAATCAAGCGATCAGTACATTTGGATTTAGTCACTAAATCAAAATTCCAACAACCACCTTTTGATTCATCAATAAGACACTCAAGAATAATTGGGGCTTTCGTAAAATCTTTAATTGAAATACCAATAATTGTATTTAACACCTTTGTAGAAATTTTATTCAATATACGATTTTGCTGTGAAGACTGGTTAATTAAACATCTCATGAAATTCGGAGTGAATAATGAAGAAATATCAGTTGATTTCATAGATGTTAAGAATTTGATAAATATTTCGAATCCCCAGTATTTTCTTTCGTGTGAAGACTTATCAGCAAATAAAGTTTCATCTACAACAACCTTCCAGAATTCTTTTAATGGGATTTGGTTATCATCTGCAATTTTTTGCTTTTTAGAAGATTTGGACGACGTTTTCTTACGTTTCTTTGAATCGGAAGTTTCAATTTCATTACCAACAGCATCTTCATCACTATGAATATTATAATTTTGGATAATTATATCCCATACAAAATGTATTCTGGGATTCCAACTACCCTTTTGCTTTGAATTACCATTCTTCGACTTTGGATTATCATTTCCATCACTCTCAGGATCAACAACTTCCACATCCTTTAAGGCCTTTGCCAACGTTGGTAAGTTTCCCTTTGAAAAAGGATCTCCGTTTTTCCAGTTTGGTTTTGTATCAACAATTCTATTGGCATAAATCTCACGATTTTGTTGAGGAATAGACAAATATACAGCAATACCTTCAGTGGTTAAATTCAAACCAACCTCGTTGATTTTTTGTAGAATATGAACAAGAACCTCTTTTTCATTAGAATTTCCTTTCAATAAAGCAATGAATTGACATAACGTAAAGATTGAAGTTTCCCGTAACCATGATTTGATGCTTGATAATTCAACCAATTCATTTACAAACTGGCATAACTGTTCTGAAAATGAAACCTTTTCGTTGAATAATAATTGAGAATTTAATAACACTTGCAAACCAAATAATCTACCAAACAAAACAGATCTCTCTTCTTTACCTTTCATTGACGATTTTACTTGACTCAACTTCAAGACCTGCTCCAAGAATGTGGAAACAGATAATTCATGTTCTTCTTTCTCGACCAATTCACGTAAAACTTCAATTAAGGCCATAGAAAATCCTAATCTTGCACTTTGTCTGGAGCTTGTTAACCCTTTGATCAATCTGTTTAAAGCATAGTTCCATTCATCGTTTTCATTTACTTGTATTAATTCCTGAAGCAATGCTGTAGCAGCCTCGATTCTTTCTTGAGGAACTTCAGATGCTAATCTGTAATAATGATCCTTCAGTACTGGCATCACTTGTGACGTTGTTTATAGTTAATTAATTCAAGATGACAATCACAAGTTTAGGTGCTAAAACTGAACTCATCGAATTTTTTCTATAATAAATATATTTAGTGAGGGCTCACTAACCTTAAGATTTACGTATAAAGTAATTGTATAGCAACAATGTTGAATTCGTTTGCATTCATGATATATAGAAATCTAAATAATTAAGTCAGTTATAGAGACCCGTACCCCGTAAGTATTGTAAGCTTGAAACAAAAATTTTTTGTAAAAAAATTGTATATAAGAACCCATGTTGAAATGAAGTAATAGAATAAAGAATAAATATTGAAAAAAAAAAAACAACATATTAAGATACCGAGTCACAGAATATCACCAGTATCAATCTAAGCAGAGTAAGTTTGCTTAGGGAATGGGAAAGATGGACCAACTTGTTGGATAGATAATGAGGCAGCCCATTGACCTTCATCGACAGCCTGAGCAATGTCCTTACCTTCAACAAGAGCAGCAATGAAACCAGATGCAAAAGCATCACCAGCACCATTGGTGTCAGTGATTTTGCTTTCTTCTAACTTTCTGACAGGGTATTCATTGACTTCAAATTCCTTAGTAGATTCGTTGTAGGTAACAGTGACGGTAGCATCAGTACCTTGGGTAAAAACAACAGTTCTTGGTCTCTTATTGTTAGCTTTTGGCAATTTTGCAATCTCTTTAGCAATGGCAACGACATCCTTGGAGTCGACCGATAAGCCTTGGGCTTCAGCATAAGCAGCAGCCTCAGATTCGTTAGCTATGACGAAATCGACATATGGGAGAGAAGAAGCCAATGGATCCTTGAAAAATTGTGGGATAAATGGAGCAGAGAAGTTCAAAGCAAAAACTTTGTTGTTTTCAGCAGCATGCTTACCTAATTTTTCAATAGCTGGTGGAGAGACAGTCAAATGGAAACCACCAATGTAGTAGTATTTAGCGTTTTCAACAATAGCCCAGTTTTCTGGCTTTTCTAAGTGGTCGACTTTGAAATGGTTAGCAGCAGCTAAATCAGTAACCAAAGATCTGTGAGGACCATTGATTAAAGCAGCACACTTACCAGTAGCAATGTCGTCTTGAATTTGGTATTCGGTTCTTAAACCGTATTGCTTGTTTGCCTCGTTTAATTTGTCGGCGTAAACGTCCTTACCAACAGATCCGAAGTAAACAACGGAATTTGGTGGCAAAATGTATTGAGCTCCTCTAGCGGTGTTTTGGGCAGCACCACCAGCGACAGTCTTTAACTCGGGCATCTTTAAAACTTCCTCATAAATTGGGAAGTGCTTTTCTTCGGCTAAAATAGCATCGTTTTCCTTTAACCCATACTTGGCTAAGTATTCTGGTTCAACGTCAACTTGTAAATCCAATAATGGATTACCTAAACAAACTAATTGGTAAGACATGGTGATATATGATAATTTATGTTACTAAGGGTTCTTGTAAACTACAATATAGTAGTAGACACATGCCAAAGAAAATGATTTTTGGAAATTTCGCCGACCTGCTTACATAAGCTTGATCCTAAATACCAACAATTTGGTTCCATAATGACTATAATTTGAAGTAGTTAGGACGTCAAATACCCAAGCTTATAGTATAATTCTAAGAGGTTTCAAACGATGACGTTATCGGATTTCTTACCCGTTTTCAACGAAGATCCATTACTAAAATTTAGACCATTTCCTGAGACTTCAACTATCCCGTTGTTTGTTCACTGGCATGAAATCATGGGGTCATTTTTAATGTACGTTATGATTCAAAAATTGTCCCCAGTGATCTCCAGTAAGTTGTTTGGTAAGTCATACACCCAATTGAACTTCAAGACCAGAACAAACTTTGATATTCATGTTGTTTCGATGGTTCAATGCGTGATTTCCATTTTAGCGTTGATTCCGATGTGGAACCATCCTACGTGGAAGAACAGAATAGCCGATCCGGCTAGTGCTGTGTTAGCATACTATCCATACGGAGCCTTTGTAAGCTCGATCACAGTAGGATACTTTGTGTGGGACTTGGTGGTTTGTTTCAAATACATGAACTTGTTTGGAGCAGGTTTTTTTGTGCATGCTGTGTCAGCACTCATCGTGTTTGGTAGCACATTAACACCCTTTTGTATTCCATGGGTCCCAGCCTTCTTGATTTTTGAATTGAGCACTCCGTTCGTCAATGTCAACTGGTTTGCTTCCAAAATGCCAGCAGGCTTCATTAGCGATAAGGTGGCCATCGTGAACGGTATTTTGCTATTAGTGACATTCTTCACCGTCAGAATCGTATGGGGTTTCTACGCAGTTTTCACTGTTGCCCGTGATATGTTTGCTGTGTGGGATCAACTCTACAAGATCATACCTATTGTTACGTTGTTCTTGAATGCTACTCTCGACTTATTGAACGTTTACTGGTTTTACAAAATGCTTTTAATCGCAAAGAAAAAGGCATCTGGCAGAAAGTCTACTAAGGAGGCTGAAAAGGAACTTGCCCACAAGATAGAATAGATATATATGTATGTTCTGTGTAGTAATACTAGCTAGTAAGACAACAATAGTGGTCGTGCAATATTGTCAATATTTAATGGCAATTTATTTCTCAGAAGACACGAAATTCGAATTCATTCACAATAAAGAATCAATAATAAAATACTACTTATATCGGGTATCATTACAAAGTTAGTTATAATTATTAATAATAAGAAAACTTATTAATTATACTCATATTTGAACTATTTTTAGTTGATAACGTCATAGTTTCCTTATAAAATTTGCATTTCAGTTGAAAACAACATTCCCCTTTAATTAACATTTTAGAGAAAGCCTATATATAATGAATAACGAGTACGATTATTTATTCAAGCTATTATTGATTGGAGACTCGGGGGTTGGTAAGTCTTGTTTATTATTAAGATTTGCTGATGATACCTATACTCCAGATTACATTTCTACCATTGGTGTTGATTTTAAGATTAGAACTATCGAATTAGACGGCAAGACTATCAAGTTACAAATCTGGGATACTGCTGGACAAGAACGTTTCAGAACCATCACGTCGTCATACTACCGTGGGGCACACGGTATTATTATTGTTTACGATGTCACCGACCAAGAGTCGTTTAACAACGTTAAGCAGTGGTTACAGGAGATTGACCGTTACGCAACTGGGGGTGTTATGAAGTTATTAGTTGGTAATAAGGCTGATTTGTCCGACAAGAAGGTTGTGGAGTACACTGCTGCTAAGGAGTTTGCTGATGCATTGGATATCCCATTTTTGGAAACCTCGGCATTATCTTCTACCAATGTTGAACAAGCTTTCTATACCATGGCCAGACAAATTAAGGCTCAAATGACGAACAATGCCTCTTCAGGAAACGCTAATAATGCTAATAGTGGCAAATCAAATGTCAATTTAAGGGGTCAATCCTTAACTTCGAATCAAGGCAATTCGTGCTGCTAATTTATTATTATTCTATATAAGTCTTTTTTTCACTGCTACACTAGTCTAATTGCTTTTTTTCTGTGTCTCTTATAATCTAATTAAACTTACTAGTTATATATGATTTCTTCCTTGGTTTCAATATAGTCTAATGTGATAAATCTTTTTTCACCATCGAGCTTTGAATCTAAATAATAAATTTCGGATAGCCACCTCTAAAGCTGTTGGAAAATAGGTTTCTTAGGATATTCATGTGCCTTCCACTCTTGAACTGCAAAAACCGAGACATCGTCATGTACATAAAAATTATTAAACAATCCCCAGCTATTAAGCTTCAATGAGGGCTTACAATGCTATCATATTCTATTCTAGAAGAGAGATGAAAGTGCTATATTACATATGTACCTAGTTTGCGGTCCCTTATGAGACTAATAGAGCCGTGTGTTTTCTAGGATGAACAATGTAACCAGACTTGTTGGAAAAATTTCTGCAATTGATACATTAGACAGAAGAATTTATTGAAAGATTTTGAAGTATCTTATTTGTATGAACAGCTTGTCTTGTTCTTAAGCGTTGTTACAGAGAATTTAGATCTTGGAACTCTCATTGAGCATTATTTTTACTTCCTTCCAAATTCGGTAATCAACGTTCTATCGCATTTTTCACGATTTATACTATATGGTGGCAACGTATGTTGATTAAGGATATCTATAATAGTCAATTCATTTGCCAATTTTGTTTAAATATACTATAAGTTCAACAAATGTCTGATATATCCAAAAACAAGGCGTCTACCGAAGTCAACGAACCAGAAAATATCAATGAGACCGAAACTTTGGTGAATGAGATCGAAGAATCGTTTACTTTCTTACAAAAGGCGGCAGATAACTTTGATAACAGATACATTTCAAAGGTTTTCCGTGATTTGGGAAGCTTAAGACGTAAAATATCACAGAACCCAGAATGTTTGAAGATTATCATTAATAAAACATACCCCAGCGACCATCCAAACAAATTATATCTTGTGGACACGATCGGAGCTCCTACGACTAATGAAGATAAAATGGATATCGATGAATCGATTAACTCAAATGATGGTGTTTTACCAGAGATTGATTTGTACATTCACTTGTTGATTCAAATTTATCTTTTGGATCAAGAAGAATTAAAGAAATTGGATGCTTTCAATGATAACGTTATCAACTTGATGCAAACATTTAATCGTCGTTCGTTGGATTTCATTCAAGCTAAAATATGGTTTTATATCAGTAGAACTAAAGAATTAACTAAAGATTACTATTCCATACGTCCTTCATTATTATTGAGCTTAAGAACGGCTACCTTAAGACATGATAGCGAAACCACAGCTTCCATTATAACCTTATTATTAAGAAATTATCTTTTATCCCATGATATCAACCAAGCAACAAACTTGATTGAGAAAACAGAGTTCCCTGAAAATGCTGGTAATGCGTTATACGCAAGATATTATTATTACTTGGCTAAGATCAATGCTATTCAATTGGACTATTCGTTAGCTCATGAATATGTTCTAGCAGCTATCAGAAAAACACCACAAACTCATTTGGCCAATGGTTTTATTCAATCTGCAACCAAATTAAGCATTATTATTGAATTATTGATGGGTGATATTCCTGAATTAAAGGTTTTCAAAAATAACGCCGGCAACTTTGAACCTTATTTTATGGTTACAAAAGCTGTAAAGTTAGGTGACTTGAAATTTTTCGGTGAAGTCTTGAAAAAGTATGAAAGCTATTTTGTAAAGGATGACAATTTTACATTAGTTTCAAGATTGGGCCAAAATGTCATCAAGACAGGTATCAGAATTATTTCTTTATCATACTCCAAAATTTCTTTAAAAGATATCTGTATCAAATTACATTTAGATTCAGAAGAGCTGACAGAATATATAGTTTCAAAAGCTATTAGAGATGGTGTTATAGAAGCAAGTATTAACCATGAACATGGATATATGAAGAGTAAAGAATTATTGGATATCTATTCAACTAAGTTACCTCAAGGCGAATTTGATCAAAGAATCAAATTTTGTTTATCATTGCATAATGATAGTGTTAAATCTATGAGGTATCCTTCTGACAACAACAAATTAGATTCAAACAAAAATAATTTAGAATCAAAAGAAGAAGAAATAGATTTATTAAAGGCTATTGAAGAAGGTGACTTAGATGATTTTATGGATTAGGTTATGTAGTCTTCATAATATATAATAATACAGCATTATTAGAAATTTTGTCGTGCTCTAATTATTGGTTTAATCAATCGCGACATTTATCTAAATTCTGAAAGTAAATTCATGAATTATACTGTAATCGTACTAAGTTCTAAGTGAAGTAACATCGAGAGTTGTCAATGGGAGATAGAGTTCATTTAGAAATAGATCCAGACTTATATGGTGACGGATACAAGGATCCATTTATCCAAGATGAGTAAGTATTTCAAATTCTTCATATATTATCAGGATCACCAATTAACATATATCACTAGGGACAAATTGTCAATGGCAGAGTTGATACCTCGAATTCTCATAGAAAGGCTGTCTTTCTTGAACCTTACAGAAGAGTCTTTGGAACAAGAGATTGCTAGGACAGAAAATGCTCTAATAGAAGACGTAAAAACAAACGAAGAAGAAATTGAAGACAAAGATATTGAAAATGAAGAAGCTTTACTTCATTCTGATAGTACCGATGATCTAATCGACACCAAAAATACATTTGAAAACTTTCAAAAGCAGAAGATTGAATTGTCAAAATATATTAATTCAGCTTTGAATGAAACATCATTATCATTAGATTTTGTCTCTCTATTACTTTCTACAGTTAAACCTAATATCGGCAGATCCACAATGTCTCCACATCTATCAAAAAGTGTTCCTATCGGATCTTTAAATTCAGATAGGTTGTCAAATAATACAGATATGTCGAAATATAAAAATTCTGCTATAATTGGTCAAGGCTGGAAATTGGAATCATTGAATAAGATCACAAATTCGTTCAAAAACGCTAGCTTACGATTAAACGAGCAAGTTCTCAAAGAAAAAAGATACTGGGATATGATTAATTTGGTTCTTGGGAATCATGAAATCTTGTACAAAACAAGAGACCCAGCCAATGGTTCAAGAGCAATAGGAGTGAGGTATGGCTATGGGGACTCAGGTTCGAATTATTATGATAGGGGACTTGCAATTTTAAGAAAGGATAACCAAACTGGTGAAATATCGTTCAATCCAGTTTCTAGTGCTAATAAAATTACTAATAAAATTTACAAGTACATAAGAATCAAAATCCTTAGTAAAATTGATGATGACTATATGCTTACTGGTCAATCCATATTTGAGAATAACTTCATTAATACCAGCAAATATAGAATAATTAATGATATAGAAAAAGCCAGGTTTTTCTTATTTGAGGAAGATTTATTTTATCAGTTAACAAGAGAAGCTAAGTACTTAATTAATTACAATGTGCTGATTATAGCTAATAAGATCATTATCGAAATAAATAATGAGATAATAGAGATAGAATCTATAATGTATGATGAAAATAATGAAGATGAATTAAACAATTACTATCAAAATATCAACCAATTATCTTCAATCAATAATAAAAAAGCTCAGTCAATACTAACGCACTTAAAATTAATGCTCTGCTGCTTTTACAAATATAACTTACAATTAAAGCAGAAGATTCCTACAGCTGTTACAAAATGGAAACAAAGCAACTCGCATCCATTAATATTGAGACCATTACTAGGTCATATTAGGCATGAGATAAATGTACAGAACATGTTGAATATTTTGAATTCTCACCTGAACGAGTTTAAAGACAAAACAAAAATCACTATTGATTATGAAAAATACATCAATTTGAAAAGGGCCCAAGAGAAAATACTAAACCCATTTATCAAATCGATTGAAAAACCATTGTCAACTTTTGAAGTTACCATCAATAAATTGAAGGATGGGCAAGTATTAAAAATCTATATTGATCTTACTTCAAATGAAGTATTTTGTACGTTGATTGTTAATTTGAATATTATTAAGTTTGAAAGTTCTGAAAAAATAAATGATAATCAGCAAGGTGCAAACGTCTTGCTGATTAATTTTAATGATTTAGGGGATCTTGAGGAGTGTTTGAATTGGACAATCTTAAATTTTATTAATGAATAGTATAAACATATATATATATATATAGTTCATATACGTTAATCAACTTCGGCGACCTTTACAGCTTGATCAGGATTCAATTTGTCACCATTTTCTTCGATAAACTTCTTGATTCTATAATATTTTTCATCCCTCAAGTTATTGTAGATCAAGAAATTAAACCATATCTCAAAGAATGAGTATACAAATATAATGTTGTTGCTGAAAATTGGCGACTTAGTCACGTACGAATATGCTGCTAATCCAAAGTAAAGGAATAATCTTGTTGGTACAATAGTTTCAAAATATTCAATATTGTCAGCCAATAAAGGAATCAAATCAGAAATTGCTAAAGTAGCAAATGTAATGGCTGTTATACCTATTAATGGATTGGAAGTGTCAAGTAAGATAATATTTAATTGCATAGCTTGACCCAAGAGCACCGCAAATCCGGATTCCAACAAGACTGATGGGTCCTTTATGCAAAAAAAGGCAATAACAGCTAATAATAATACCCTAACATACAATAAGGATTTTGCTGATAAGAATTGCATGATTACTTTCCAATGCCTCTTTTCTTGTTCTATACTATTTGTTCAAATAAAGAAAGTCTTGAAGAAAACTTCACCAAAAACATTTAAACTGTAAATCAGGATTCATTTACATGTTAGTCTTCAAGTTACTTTAAATGCTGCAAAATGATGATTTTAAGCAAATATTGGGTGTTATTTGAAGGACGTCATGCCACTCTTAGAATATGCTATCACATACATAAGTCTAATAAAGCATTTGATTTCTCCGGAAAATGTTTTCAGTTTCAATAATGACAAATTAACAGAGAGAAAAAAATGATAAGCATGAAAATTACTATTGATTTAGTTATGTTAATGGTTTTGCCAATAATTTATGCGTCTAGCATAAATACCAATTTGGGCTTAACTTCTCTTAATTCTACTGTGAGAAATTATAGGTTGGAACTAACCCATGTCTATGGTAATCCTGATGGCATTTATAAGAGTAATTTCTTAGTTAACGGTCAATCACCTGGCCCAATGATTGAGGGTGATGAGGGAGACTGGATCAATATAACTGTTGTAAACTATTTGCCTGTATCAATAACTATACATTTTCACGGAATTTTGCAAAAAGGTACGCCATGGTCAGATGGTGTTCCTGGAATAACCCAGTATCCCATTTTAAGTGGTGATAGTTATACTTACCTCTTCCAATTGAAAGACCAGTACGGTTTTTATTGGTACCATGCACATTTCAGAGGTTACCTGACAGATGGGCTATATGGACCAATTTATATCAGGCCAAATAAGGATAGAGAAAGGCCTTATACTTCAGTTGTAAAAGACAAAAAAGATTTGGCTTTGATAGAATCCTTGGAAAAATCACCTTCATACATAATTGCAGACGATTCCTTCAAGCTTCCAATGGATGATATCATGGCGAGAATGTTCCATTACGGTATTGACCCTTTGTGTATACTGAGTATATTGTTAAATGGCAAAGGTAGAGTCTATTGTCATGAATATTCTACATTTCACAGATTGGCTTTGAAAT
Organism: Debaryomyces subglobosus; assembly: GCA_003708965.2. Taxonomy (NCBI): domain Eukaryota; kingdom Fungi; phylum Ascomycota; class Pichiomycetes; order Serinales; family Debaryomycetaceae; genus Debaryomyces; species Debaryomyces subglobosus. Next base: position 150,999 of record PPOW02000018.1, on the reverse strand, counting down.
CCAAGAAAGGCGGTGTGCCACAATTTGATTCCATGGGTTGCATTCGAAGCGAAAAGACAAACGGGTATCATGATTTAAAACTAGACAATTTTGGACTTGAGAGCCCTGGATTTTCTAGGAGCTGTGTGCCAACCTCGAAAGAGAGCTTTGTCTATTTTACGAATCATACGTCTTGGCAATATATTAATATTTTGAATGCTGGTGGTCAGTATACAAAAGCATTTTCAATTGATGATCATGCGTTTCATGTGATAGCAGTAGATGGTGTGTTCATAAGACCAAAACTAGTACATCAGTTGCTTATTCCCGTTGGATCAAGATATACAATTCTTTTAGAAACAAATCCTAGTGAGCATCAAAATACGAGAGAGCCATTCGCAATAAGATTTGCAGCAATTAAAACACCTCAATTCATCGAGGCACATGGGCATTTGATGTACGGCGATAATTCTAATCATACAAAAGCTGAGCTTCAAAACTTCCAACAGAGAAGCAGCATCAATAATGGAATCAGATTTCAAGATTTAGATGGAGAACTAATAGAAAGCAAACATGTTCTGCTCTGGCCACATGAAACTAGCCCATTAAGCAAAGCCGACCAACTTAGCACGAGAACGCCTGCAGATCATACTTTTGAGCTCTTTTTGAATCGTACAGGAGTAGTTGAATTCAGTATGTTTAGAGATGGAACCAAATTACCAGCAGGGTTTGAGATTTCTAAACCTTTGTTGCATATGAGTTTTTCGGACGAGAATAGATTTGCTCTTTTTAATGGCTCTTTGACCGATAATATTCAAGAAGGAGACGTTGTAGATATTATAATCAATAATTTTAGGACTGTTGATCACCCAATACATATGCATGGACATTTATTTCATTTAATTAGTTATAGTGAGACGGAAAACTTTCCGTATGCGACTGTCGAAGAAGCTACCCAAAAAAACTACGCTAACTTGAATCTTGTCAATCCTCCCATGTTTGATATTGCATATACACCAGCCAAAGGACATTCAGTCATCAGAATAGTTGCTAACAATCCAGGAATATGGCTAATACATTGCCATAATTTGGGTCACTTGCTTGGTGGCATGGGTGCTGTCTTGTTTGAATCAATTAAGAGTATTCCTACAGTACCACCATCATATCTTCAACAGGTTCATGTTGAATACAATATAGAAAACAATTTAGGAGTTACTGAATTGAAGAATAATACTCATGATGGCTCTCTTAAAGCTTAATTTTATGGAATTAAAATGTCAAGCTCTATATATTTTTCATCTATAAAAAGGAGCGTTTACCTTGTTGCAAAATTCTTGTAATTTACTTCTTTCTTTAATTTATACTGTTCAACGCGATGCCTTCTCCTAAGTCGAATTCTTCTGAACGTTCCAAATCAGATGCTGTGTCACATAGTAATCAGAACTTGAGTGAGGTTAGAAATTCTTCACCAGAGGATCATCCACAATACACTAAGATTTCATTGCCAGATAAGGTCAGCCCAAACTTGACAAAATCTAACAGTAGCCCCACAGAGACATCAAAAACACATATAAGTCTACCATTCAGAGACTTAGGTAGAGTTTCTTTTCATATTAGGGATAGGATAGCTGCTATAATCGCAAATGTTACTTATACCGCAGTGGAGTCTATTGATAACTTCACCGATAACTCTGAAACCGGCAAGGAGTTCATCAAGTATGTAATCTTACTTATCTACTCACTAGAATATAATATATTAACTATAATCAGACATATTATTGAGAAGCTTATATACTTCAAGTGCCAGGTAAAGAGGGCACTTTGTCTCATTGGAAAAGCGAATAACTGCCGATCCATTCTTGCAACCGTATGTGTTTATTTTTTTTTTCATATAAATTACTACAAAGGCACCACTAACTAAATTATAGATATTAGTTTTATTAGTAATTCCACTAATTCTTCTTATATTTCTGCTGATATCATTCATGTTCGGAATTTCTTCAATCACTATTGCGTTTTTTGCAATAATTTTCTTTATTTTCTTTGTCATGGTTTGTACGTATCTACAGAAGGTGATTTGAAAACACACAAACTAACATATTATCTAGCGTTTATCCTCGTACCAGTTATATTGACTATATCTATATTCGTCGGATCTCTCATGTTATTCTTGTCTTTGTTCTCCAAATCAGACACATGGATCCAGATTATAGTTCTGGCGGTAAGTTATTATTTGGGAAAAAAACTCAAAAAATTCACTGGAAGCTTTCATGATTTAGAAGATCAAGACAAATGTGCAGATATAGATGGAAAACCGCCCCAATTTGATCTTCCCATGTCCCATATAGTCGTTGACGCAAGTGACGCGACCGACTATAAAGCGGTAGAGGAAGAAAAGGATTTCGGGTCAACAGAGTTGAAAGATTATTTCAATGGTGGGGAGAACGTAGTACAAAAGGATGTTATCATTGAGGATAGAGAGCAGGAAAGTCTGAAATTTAAATAAGACTACTGAAATTTATACGGGTTTTTTGGATTCTTCATTTTCACCACGAATTACTTTTGAGTACTAGTAAAGTTGAATTTCATTCTTCGAATATACTTATTTCCCACATAAGTTCTATTTGCTCTTTTATTTAGTCTATAGTTTGCTATTTAATATCTATATAATATATACTATATAATGCTTTGATGTTAGTGTATTTGCGATTTTGTGTCATTATTCATATTGAACACCGTTTAATATTAACACGCTTGACAAATCCATAGGCATAGGAAAAGTACATTCAGTTAGATTCAAAATATAGACTTATACAATTAAAATGAAGTTAGCTTTCCCTTCGATAGTTTTCTTCTTGCAATTAATTGCAATTTCTTGGGCATATTCTATATCCAAAGGTTCAATTAGATCAAATGGAGAGTCGGTATCGTTTGGAGAAATCAATACGCAAGAAGTTAAACAATTATCAATCAATTCGCCAAAGGATAGGATTGACATTAGCTTGAACTTGAAAGATGACTTCTCGAAAGCCCCAAACCAAATTGTTGTTACTTTAGGCAATAATAAGGGGTTAGACTCATCGTACGTTCCTAAATTTGACGTAAGCTCTAAATTAATATCTTTATCAATTCCTGTTAAAAAGATTGCTGAAAGATTGAAGATTGAAGATAAGTTGTTCTTGAATTTAATTGTTGGAGATTCAAGAAGTAAAGCAAATTTATTCAAGTCATTAGTCGAGATTCTTCCCAGTGAAGATTTGAAAGCATCATCGACCTATGTTGAAGTTGAAAGAAATGGAATCAAACCGGAAATCCACCACCAATTCAGAGAAGACCCAAAGACTGTAAATCCAGTGATCCCAATAATATTTATAGGTGTTGCTACAACATTATTCTTCGGATTAATTATTACTTGGTGCTCAATCATCGGTACTGATTTATTCGGAACATTTAATCAAGTCTCGGGATGCAAATTGGTTTACAACTTCGGTTTCTTAATATCATTAATTGGTTTTGAATTTACTTTCATTAGATACTACTTAGGAGCTACCATTTTTGTTACCTTATTCTACGCTTTTGTTCTTGGAGGTCCAAGCATTTATTTTGGATCAAGAGTTTTCAGGGATTTAGCCAAATACCATAGAGCTGGCAGAGCTTAGGGCATGTATTCTTTGTTTATAGCTACTAGCCTGGTTCAACCGTGAAAAAAATAAAATAAAATAAAATAAAATTTACACTTCTAGTTTCATCAATATTATCATTATATTAATTACATATAACGTATTTACATAAATCTATCCCTCTGTAACAAAAGAATTTCCTATCCATCTGAAATTCCAGAACCATAACTTTCCATTTTCGTCCTTAAGCCCTCTATCCATTGAATTAGCAGCTATTATTTTTCCTTTGATTAATGCCATCGGTAATGCTGAATATGTCCTTGAATCCAATGAATGACACAAATTATCCCCTGTCGCCCAGACATGACCCTCGGGCACTTTTATGTATTTATTGAATCCATCATGGGAAATGCACTCTGCCTTACTATTGGTCAATTCTGATGATGACGATGGATCAACCAATATAATATCTCCTGGCATTCCCGTTATTCTCTTACATACACGATGTTCTGGATCACTTGGCTTTATTGCTACAATACAATCACCTATTTCTAAGTCTCTTCCTAATCTATGCTTCTTCAAGGCATGAACATAATCATGGTGTGATTGTAGTGTTGGGAGCATTGATTCTCCTCTAGTTTCTGTAAATTCGTATACATATTCATGTATCAAGTGAGCAACACACCCTGCCTTCAAGGTCCATGATAAAGTTGAGCCTATGAACTTGAGTGACTCAGGTAATGGCATTTTTTCATTAGTAGGTATTGCCTATTTCATATTGCAATACTAATTCACTTAATTATGTATGAGAAATTTACTTACACAAAAAATACAGTCAACATATAACCCATTAAATCTAAAATTCAAATGAAATTAATTAACTATATCGTACAGAAGTATATAACCTAATAAACAAAACCCAAGATCTTACCAGCAACGTGCTTTCTTCTAGCTTCTTCGTGGTCCATAATACCAGCAGAAGTAGTTAAAATAACGTAACCGAATTGTCTGGCTGGTAACAAGTTGTCAGTCCATCTTTCCATGTCACCAATCTTGACGTTAAATCTTGGGGAAATAACACCACACTTGTTTAATCTACCGTTCAATTGAACGACAATCTTACCAGATCTGTGGTCATCGATGTATTCGAATTCACCAATGTAACCTAGTTTTTGTTAGTAAATTGTTTTGCCTCAAGAATAAAACACAACACATTTAGGAGAGGAGGTAAAATGTCGAGGAAAAAACAAACGATTGAGATAATAGGTACCTTATGAATAAGGCGATACCAAAACCAAAATGTTTCTTCAGACTTTTGCTTTTCCGAATACTTAAAAGACAGAAAGGGACTGAACACCGATCAATCCATCCAGTTATCAATCCGGGACTAGAGATGTAAGGGTTTTAATGTGTTGCTGTTCCAGAAAAAGTAATCAAAACATACCATGTCTTTGCATAACTGTCAAGAACTTGATTATGACCTTGGAGGAAGGTCTGATTAAGACTTGACGTTTACCGGTCTTTTCGGCATTGTTAATGGAGTTTAAAGCATCAGCTAAGACAGAAGTTCTGGTCATTTTATCTAAAAAATACGTTAGTATACGTTGATTTCACAATCAGACAAATAACAAAAGCCACATGAGTGTCCAATAATAAAAATGGATTCATGAGCCATAACTAAATATAGTATTTCATAATACAAGGTATCTAATATCTCGAGGGTTATTATTCTAATATGTTGAAAGTAGAATATGTACCCATCCTCCGCTAAGAAAAAAGAAAATCTTCAAAACCGGCCTTGTAAGGTATACAAATGCGAAGCTTTGGTAACATTCTTCAAGATAATTAGATTCTTATATTAATACTTGTATGATTGGAAATATTTCAAGACCACTTGTTCCAAGAGTCGAATTATTTTTGGGATTTTCATGGTAGCTTTATCAACAGTATTCAATAAAACATACCTTATATTGTATGTATTGTTGGCGAACTTTAAAATTAGTATAAAACTAGATTAATAAGTAGGAATACAAAAGAGAAGAAGAAGTATTTACCTACTACTCCCACTAGTTGAAAATTTTTCACCAGATTCCATAATGATAATATTTACGCTGTATCTCAGTAATTTATAGTATGAATAGTTTATCACGTGAATTTAAAGAAAAAGGGCAAAATGATAGTTAGTAGATAAGTCCTACTAATTGGATTATACCATATATGGGATTGTTACATATTAGAGTCAGTAGTATAGTCGGAGAGATTCACAATCAATGTCTGTTGATGAAGTGATAAATACTGTAGGGGGTAAGGAACCGGATGTACAACGAGAATTGTCGCTGCTGCTATTTACTGCGATCAAACCATACTGTGTTGAGTTAACCCAGTTATCATTGATACCCAATCCGATCTTCAAATCAGATTCCCAAAAGTTGGTTTCAGCATTACAAAATGTCAGTAATACTCTAGAGGGACATTACCGGGAAAATTCGTCGCTTGGGCCTTATCGTTTGTCTGCCAATATAGCCGATTACGTATTTTTTCCTTTGTCTAACTTGTTGAAGCAACCAACCCTAAGCGACGAGGTAATATCAATTTTACTCAAAATAATAGCATTTTTGATCAAACATTCATGGAGTCATAATGTAGACGTTAAATTGTTAGATCAGTTGTATCCATTAATCTTGTTTCTTGTGGATAATAATGTTGGGGTCAAAGGTGCTACAGTCATTGAGACGAAGGACTTTACATTCAAGCAATCTGCTGTTATCGTTATGAGTAATTTGATAGCTTGCTTGCCCTCTGACTATTTTTCAAACAGTCCAAAAAATTTGACTATGTTGGGGTCTTCGACAACCATTTTACTTGATATATTTACAAGTTTACAAGGTCCAACGACACAAGAGCAAATATTTCTTGTAAACGATAGTTTAGACACCATTTCTTTGCTATATTCAAAAGTTTCAGCAGAACAATTATCACATATATTTCCTGGATCGGTATCTCATTTGGTTAATTTCTCTACAAATTCTAAATCATTGCATTTTTCAATTATTTGTGGTATTTTGAAACTACTTAAACAATTGATAGTTAAGGTATTTAATGATAAGGACTTGCATATTAGTTTAGACTCTTTGGATTCACAGCCAGATTTGGAAAAGTTGAACGAACTCTGGGAAGATCAGAATGAGAAAGACCTCACGAAAGGAATGGATATGTTGAATATAAAAATAGAGATACCAGCTACTGCAAATAAACATAGAACCACCAATTGGCTCTTCGCAACTGCAAAGCAATTGAAAATTTCGTTGATTATCTTATTCAGAATATTTTTGACATCTCAGACCAATAGACAGAAGATTCAAACAAAAGCTCAAGTGTCAAATGAATTAATCTTATTTGTGAATGAAATACTTAAAAATTGTTTTGTATCTTTATTCAAAGACTTCTGTACTATAGCATTGGATGTATTGTCTAAGTTGATATCGATACTCACTTTCGACGAAAAGACTTCTATTCAAAATTCGACCGATGAAGAAATCAAAATCGATGAGTATTCTTCATTAGTGATTTTAAATATATCAGCAAATCATACAAGCAATAAGAACCAGACATTACTTTACAATCATGTAAAATCAAAGCTTTCGGATTTTATTAATAACAAGTTGTCATCAATTGTCTTCTCGACTGATGATGAAAAGATTAATTCTTACATTGTTTCACTTAAGTTTCAATTTAGCATTTTGAACAAATTATCGAATAGTTTCTTCACTAATGAGGATGCTGTGCAAGATTTAAGATTGAAATTAACTCAGCATTTGCAGGTGCAATTTGTTAACTGTTTTCTTTTTAATAATCAACTTAAAAGTAAAGAAAATTTTCCATTAGCAATCAATGGTATTCCTTCCGATAATTCAAATGAATCAAAGAATAAACTAGACAATATTGAGCTACCACCGCATATAAATGCTAATAAATTAGCTCGAATTGATAATAATAACCACCTTACTAATAGTAATGATAATAGAAATGCGTATACAGATAACTTGCTAATATTGTCTAGGAACTGGTCTGGAGGTAAGCCGTATAATGATTCTTCTAAATTAATTTCAAGTTACTTTAAAGGTATTTATTCGCCGTTTATTGAAACTAGATTTATTGGCCTTCTTAGTTTTATTGCCTCTCTAGGGAACTCAAGTGAGAGTAAATCTCTTTTGGCTATCGAAAATTTATTCATAAATAATGTTGACGATCTTTCGATTCAATACTTGAACAAAGCTGTATCACTTTGGATGGCCAATAATTTAATAAGTGGCTACAGTTCTAAAAATATTAAACAGATGCAGAATTCATCTAACATAGATTCATTTGATATAAATGAGTTCTTAATATTTGAACAGAAGGAGGCCATTATTAATTCCCAACCAACTAGTGAAAACAATACAGAAGAAATGTCCTATTTGATAATGGACAAAGCCCAAGAATTAATAGACGAGGTTTCATCGCTAATGAATTCCCCGGAAAACATTACAAGCAAAAATAAGATGCAATTGTATAAAATATATGAATTTGCATATGCAGTAGCTATTGACTCCATAGGACAGCTTGCTAATCATTTGTCTTTGGTGGATTTTCAATCTGATTTTCTTATTGATTATTTGTATCCATTATTTGAAGCACTAACTTACCAATCTAACTCGTTGATACAAACGCATGCTGCATCATCATTGGACTCAATTGTCAAGAATTATTATAACGGTTCTCTAGAGTTATTAGTGATGGATAATCTGGATTATCTAATTGATTGTTTAAGTCTAAAGCTATCTGTAGTCAGTACTTTAACTCCAGCATTACCTGGTATTTTATTAATTGTTTTAAAGATTGCTGGAATTAAGCTTTTATTGACTAATCAATTGCTGGATATTTTAACCAAAATGTTCATACTCATTGATTCATACCACGGTTATTCAGCTTTGGTGCAGGGGTTTTTCATAGCTTTTGAGGAGTTGATTCAACAGATTAAAGTTGAGTATTTAAAGGAAACGATCTTGCATAAAGATGAATCTTCTTCAAGCGTCAATGATTCTGTATACAAACCGTGGGGTTTATCGAACTGTGAACAACTATTAGCTTTAATAGATGATTCAAAAAAACTCATTGATCCTATGAATGATTATGATTCAAATAAAGAATATTTTAAAAGGAAACCTGATACTGCATTTGGTGATCAATTGGAAGATTCTGATGATGAAGATGAAGAAATACCTCAGAACAATGATAATGAGCAAGAGATATGGGATTCATGCGTTCCAAAGAATATATATTTCATAGTTCAAAAAATATTCAATTATGGTTTTAGATTATTATCCCATCCATCGAGGAACTTGAAGGTGCAAATTATAAAAACATTAATTAGTATTTATCCGATACTAAGTGAGAATTATCTGTTACTATTACCGATTATATCACAGCATTGGCCGGTATTACTCACTTTAGTTTCAGGGTCATCAACACTTTCAACATTTCCAGAAATCGATTCAAATGATTACTCGTCTGACAATATTATAATTCTTGCTCTTGAATTTCTTATCAAAATTATAGAAGAAGACAAGAAGAAGGGGGAACGATTTTTAGCGAAAAGATTCATAGAAATCTGGCAGCATCTCTCGAACAATTCTAAAATTTCAAGTTATATCAAAAGTAAGAAGCTAAACATATCAAGTAGAGAACAAAAACAGGTAACTGCATTAAAAGATACCACGGCGCCATTTGCATTAAACCCTAAATTGAAACAATTATATGTAAAATTTATCATTGCTGGATTAAACACATATGAAAGAACTGTACCTGACTTAACTGCTTATGATATGGTAAAATTTTGCTATTCAATGGGCCTATCAAAAGATCAATATATGGGTAGGGAAATTCAAAATATTTTATGGGTTATAGAACATGAAGTAATTCCTTAATTAAACTGAAAACTCTTGTATATATATGTACATATAGCATTCAATATTATTTGTTTAATAAATATATATTAGGTTATTTATCTAGAGTTAGTTGATCATTATCACATCTTGATCTTCAACCTCTACAGTAGCCTCTTTACTGGTGACTTCAGTCTCATTATCAGTTGTGACAATATCGCTAATCACTGATTTCTTGATAGGCATTGGATTCGTATTATCAGTTGTGTTCATGTTAGAAAAGTTCAAAGTTTGCTGACCCTTAGATAAAGGCTTCGACTTTTTCATGTCGTGATTTGGTTCATGTACCTCTATTTCTTCTGTTTCAGTGTTTACAGTTTCACGCATTTCGCTGTCCTTATGACTGTTCACGTTAACTTTCTTATTATTTATTAATTCTCCGATCGGTTGTGTCTTTGGCACAGTATCACTTAAGAAATTTAATGAATCTTGACTCGCCACCGCATTACTAAAATCTTTATATTGAAGCTTTTTCCTTTTATCCATCTTAGCTAGCACCAAGGCTTGTTCTGTGAAGTATTGAATGAATAATTCCGTAGCCAATCCGGTGGCATAAACAGCACTCAGTGATGCAGCCAAATAATCAGTGTCCATCTTGAATATTCTTTTAATTTTAGACAATGGAAGAGACAAGCTTTCTTCTTCCTCTTCATCTTCCTCTTCATCATCTACTTCGTGCCCTTCTTGAATTTTTTCAGCGTCTGTGGTATTAACTGCTACATCATTATTATTTTGAGGCGCGTTAGCGTCTTCCATCTCTACCTCGGGTACAGGTGTAGCAGTATTTGATATCATTGGTGGAGTAGTACTTGGAGTTTCATTACTTTCATCGACTATATTAGCGACTTGTGAGTTGTTTAAACTCGACGGAGGTATAGGTGAAGACATTGGTACTTATATGGTGCTAGATGTACAAGTACCAGACGTGGTTCAATAATTAAGTACTCGCTCAATATCAAGTCTCGTGATTTTATATATTATTATACTAAATTCATACAAAACCGTAGGACAAAATCTACAGAATGTAGGCTAGTTAAAATCCCTAGAGATACATATAAACGTTCGTTTTCAAATGTTATGAAGGAATATTCGACCAGAAATTAGATTTCATCAAAATCATCATCTCCAATAGGTTTTACATAGAATCCTAAAAAAGTATTAAATACATTAAATATATACAGATTAAGTTTAGCATTGCATTCACCAATGTTCGGAATACTTGGTTACAATGCACTTGTTTTAAGCAATGAAGCTCGAAGTAATATACGTAGCTCTAAAGATTTCGAGGTAGCTCCAATAGTTACAAGATTGTTTCTATCATTATACACTACGCATTTGTATATGCGTACCTTTGACATGACACCAGTGAACTATTGAGTGGCTTCAACGTTTTCTGCCTGTTCGGCCTTTTGGATGTCATGGTTTACGAATTCTTCCAAATATTGGCTTTCTTCCAAATCTTGTTCATTGTAATTTTCACCATATTCAACAAAGTCGACTATGTTTTTCCATGCTAACTCGGGGCTCTTGATACCATCTGAATACCCAGTGAATTTCTGGTATATCTGAGGAACGTTTGGTGAAACCAAAGGTTTTAACTCGGTGGTGTGTAAGTCTGCTGGAACAACGTATGTTCTTACCTTTTCCCAGTTTACTATATATACACCTGACTTGTTTAATTTACCATAACCTGAAGATCCGGTACCTTTGTAATAATGCTTGTTTCCTTGTTTCGTAGTTAAAGGGTGTCTCTTAGACCCTCTAGTAGTCATACCATACCAAATTTGACCATCTTTGAATGTTTGCCATGGTCTTCTCAAACTTGCCACAGCTGTCAGTTGGAAGTTAAGCACACTAGAAGCTCTCATCCTTGTTTATTCTGGCGTTAACTTTACTGATAAAATGGTTGATTTTATTTCTCACTTCAATGAAAAGTTGAAAAATTTCGTGGTATTACATAATCATCATATTTAGGTAACACCACCAAGTTCAGAAGCAACTGTACTATTGAATTTATATCTTATTGACTGTAGAGAAGAGATATATAGGGTATTCTAACCAGCTTTAGTATGGGTTTGCCAAATAAACCATCCAATTCTGGATATTTTACTCCTCAACATGGATATTCTGATATAACGGTTAAAACCCATAACTATTCCGGGGCACCAACACCATTCGTGGGCAAACAGATGTCCGCAAAAGAGTTCTTTGAAGATCCTACAAATAGAGAAAATCAAAAGGAACTCGTTAAGAAAGGAGGTAAAAAGTTATTTCACATGTTCAAAAATAAATTCAATTAAGTCATGGGGTACAGAGTATGTTCTATTCAAAGGACAGCTACGTTTGAATGATTGACTTGAATTATATAGAATATGTTTATTTGGAGTCGTATCTAGTGTGTGTAATATAAGGTATATCGGTATATTTTTCAAGACTATTGAATATGTGAGAAGGTTCGATTGTCGCTAATTATAATTTGCTAGACACTTTTCTACTTAGGGATTGCTTGGCTAGCGAGACCACAGTAAAACTGAACCCGTGGCTACCTTGGAATCCACCACCACCAGCACCGTAATTGTGTATTAACCAATGGTTATCACTATCTCTTTCAACTCTTACTCCCCCATCTCTAAAAGGTCTCAATCCTACATTTACTTTGATTATATCTATTTCAGAAGGATTATTCTTATATCTAAAGTCGAACATTTCAGGAGCATACTTTTTGGCTCTGTCGACTAGTCTTTGTGTTAATTCTTTGTCTTCTTCTGTATCATTGTAATTCTGTATAAAACAGCCTCCAATGATTGACCCACCCTCTTTACGGGGCATAATATAAAGCATTTCGTCATCAAATTGAGGGCCAAATGACTGTACCTCGATCTGTTTAGAAGCGTTATTCCTTACGTACAATGTTTGGCCCCGGATCCCGTATGTACGATTAGCATCATTGTAACCCGATAATTTAGACGCAATTAATCCTGAACAATTAATAACTAAATCGGCCTCCTCTCCAGAAGAATGAAGATTGCGGGCTTCCTGGACATTTTCAATGGCTTTAACCCTCCTGACCGTGATTCCATTCTCAAATGCCTTAGAAAGCAAAAAATTCAAATATATTGGAACCGAAATAACAACCCCCTTAAACAGAAACCCAAACACAATTCCTTCGGGCAATTCACTCTTCTCAATGATCTTAAATTCATCAACGAATTCTTTGAACCATGGAATTGCTTTACTAGTGTCATTGCCAATCTTACTCATGTAATCCTCCGTAAAATACGAGTAGCTCGTTTTAACCCAAATACCTGATCTAGGCTCATTTTGAGCTAGTTCCATAAATACCTTATACGATGGCTTATCGAAATCTTGTAGAATTTTATCTTCCGAATCAGCAAATGAATACCAATTGGCCCCGGCATATGGAGAAACATAATTCACATCATAATCACCTGGTAAATGTTGTGCAACGATAGTTACATCATATTCCAAGTTAGACTTCTTCAATTCTAAAGCAGTAGTAAGTCCACTCACACCTGCACCAATGACAACAATTTTGGACACCATAATCCTTGTTTCTGGCTTATTCTACTATTGACTACCATCAAAGCCTCAGTACTCGTACTCCGTTACTCGAAAAATTGGTATGTACACTGCGCGCTATAAACGTAATCTCTATTAAATTCCGTCAAAATTATTGGGCATACAATTCAAAAATAATTTAATTTAACATGCTTATCATCGTAGAGTTATAGTTTCAAATAAAAAAAAAAGTTGTATACTAATTACATGTAGACAGTGTATTTAAGAAAAAGAGATTTCTTAATCGCTTAATTAGTCTGGGAAGTTCGCGTAAAAAATTACTTTAGTTTTTTAGACGATAACCGTTATTGGAGATTGTTTTCTCCACATTCTGTATTCGCTCTTTGACTAGATAATCCGATCCAGCACATACATACTGAGCTTACAAACAGTATTTGTACTAATTTGCTGGATTATTGTTATTTATCCTAGTGTTCATACTGATACAATCTTTGTTAATCGGACGTTGCGATCGATAGATGGCTGGCTATTGTTAGATTTTTTTTTCGCAGCAAGATTGACGCACCTTTACCAGCCATCTCATGCATAAATGTTAAGATATTATTTGGATCGATTTAATGGCATCGATTTAGAGACATTATCCTCATCAAACGCCTCGTTAAGCTTAAAATGCTGGTTTATTTATGTATGATGTCTCAAATTTGCTGTTGCTAGTAGTTTATTTAAAGGAAGAAGGTTTCCTCTTAGATCTCAGCGCAAACTTTAATTTTAATTAAGATACTCTCAACTAACTACACGTTCGTTTCAAACCTTTTAATATCAGTCCAACTATAGTCAATCATTTTTTAGTTTGAGGAGAAATTTACAAGGAACAAAAGAGTCTTGTATGATGAGTTTGAGAATAAGAATTCCAATTGCGTATTGGTTAGTTGTATTACTTTCTTTTCTTCGCCTTATTGCTTCAGAAGAGACGGTAACTTTTACCAAGACCAACTATATCACCCCAGAATGTTTTCAGCAAGGAATGAAAACAATTTTGGCTAACAACCCACAAAGTTTAACAACCGGTATTCCTATCGTTTTCGTATACGGAAACCAAGATAATAATGATGCTCAGCAAGGTAATGGCAATAGTCAGCAAACTAGTGAAGCTGTGCAAAGTAACGGTCAATTAGGTAACCCTGTTAGTGAACAGCACACCTCTTCTGGAGACCAAGGGAGTCAAAAAGTTTTTGTTACTTCGTCTAAGTTATCTTATGCTGTCAGTACTGAATCCACCCAAACTGCAACCATTACTACTTGTTCAGATAACCTATGCTCTATTTCTACTACTGTTAGAGTTATTCCCCAAACTTACACCACTGAAGCTGTAGTTACCTACACAACCACAGAATCCAAACAATCTAACGGTAGACTGTCAGCTGGCAAGGAACAAGAAAAATCTAGAAGTACGGAGTATGATTTTGAAACTGAAATGGTTAGTGCTGATGCAGTAATCAGCAAAGTTGCTAAGACTACAACTAAAACTATTTTTGAAGCTACTACAACTCCAACTACTACATACGAAGGTGATACTTCTTACGAATCTATTACCTCCACAAAAAAAAATCCATTAGTAACCAAATCTGCGATTTCAAAGTCATTGACTAAAACAATTGATACTTCTAAATTTACAGACCTTACAATTAGTGGTTCCAACCCAATTTCCAACAGCTCTAAACATTCTAATAGTACTCATAGCATTCCAATGACATCTACAAAGAATTTGAGCGATGAATCTTCTCAAGCACAATACACTCAAGCACAATCTATATCTAATGCACAAGCATCGCAATCTCCATACTATTCATATTATAACAGATCATCCGATGTTGGATCATCTAGTATTGCTTCATCCAGTATTGCTTCAACTGCTATTCCAACTTCTTCGCAAATGGCTAAAAATGGATCTATTTCACTCAACTCCACCATCGCTATTACTTCAATTTTATCAAATGGATCAAGCACAGTGATTTCCTTGACTTCAAGTCACGCTGATATCTCAAGTTCGAGCTCTTCGTCTTCAAGTGCCTCCTCGTCTTCTTCTTCCAGCCTTCTTGGCTCAAAGGCTTCCGTTAATGGTTACTCAGGTGATTTATTTGATGCTATATCAACCGAAAGCCCACTTTCAGTTTTCCCAAGAAAGGAATTGCCATTATCTATTCCAAGCGGTGTAGATAATGATGGTGTACCATACGAAACAAATAAATTTTATTCCAACTTATTTTTAGGAGAACAAACAGATATGATATGGTCGTATCCATATGGTATGTTTTGGAAAACTCAAGATTATTATGGTTTTGGTATTCAACATACAAATGCTTCCGACAGAGTTTTCGGGTCTACTGATACCAACAATGAGGGAGTCTCATCTTATTACTTTAACCCAACTGGAAATGCAGAGTTAATATTTTCTTCTACATCATTTTCGAACTCTTCAAATCATATGTCGGTTTCAAATATGAGAAGTATGTCTGCATTAGTTCAATTATCTGAAAGCTCGACAGTTGGATCAGACTACGTTGATATTCCAATTGTGCAAGGTATGGGTTTAGTTACTGCAATTTATAACGGTGATTTGGTTCCAATGTTAAACTCCTTAATTGGTGTTGAAGACTTAACCGTAGAAACATCATCTGCCTTGTCTGAGAACATATCTAAATATCGTGCTACTTTATTCAATGGTGTTGAATGGTTGATCTACGTGACAGTTCCAAGTGGTTCCAAGAAATTCAACTTAACTGCTGAAAGTCCATACAAGATTACAGGTTCAACTGCAATCGATGGTCTTATCATACAAATTGCTGTCGCACCAGAGAGCTCTTCAGCTGAGGGCTATTATGATGAAGCAGCTGGTATGTACGCTACTGATGCATCTGTCGAAGGTACCGTCTCTGGAGGAACATCTGCTGAGTACAAGTTTGCTTACACAACAAAAGGTACTTCAAGCTCTGGTAAAACTATAGTTTTTGCTTTGCCACATCACGTCGAATCATTATCTAGCACGACTAAGGAAAGCTCTACTGGTATCAAATTAACTTCCACTACCAAAGGTGATATGTACGGTTACTTAACTAATGAATTAGTTATGTCTGAAACTTTAGAAACTGGTATCCAATTCTTACCATGGGTCCAAGCTATGAATAGCGATTTGTCATATACCAGTGAGCAACTTACCTTGTTAGCGAAAACCGCAAACGAAGAATTAAGTGTTGATATAAAAGAAACGGTTGCTTCTATGGATTCTATGTATTACTCAGGTAAAGTGCTTGACAAGTATGCTTATATTTTATTGGTTGTTAGCGATATACTTGAAGATGAAGACGTTACAAATTCGACGTTATCAGACATGAAAGATGCATTCGAACCGTTTATCAATAACGAGGAATACTATCCATTGATGTACGATACCAAATTTGGTGGTGTTACCTCCAGTGCGTCTCAAGGTGGTGACACAGGACTCGAGTTCGGTGCTGCCTACTACAATGATCACCATTTCCATTATGGTTACTTCGTCCATGCCGCTGCTGTTGTTGGTTACATCGATAAAAAACTAGGTGGTACTTGGGCTGAAGATAATAAGGACTGGGTCAACTCTTTAATTAGAGATGTTGCAAATCCAACTGAAGACGACTCCTATTTCCCTGTTTCCAGAATGTTTGATTGGTTTGCCGGTCATTCCTGGGCCAGTGGTTTGTTTGCCAGCGGTGATGGTAACAACGAAGAATCCTCTTCAGAAGACTATAACTTTGCATACGGTATGAAGTTGTGGGGTAAGGTCTCTGGCGATAATTCAATGGAATCAAGAGGTGACTTGATGTTAGCTGTCATGAGCAGAGCTATGAACAAATATTTCTATTACAAGGAAGACAACACCGTAGAACCATCTAATATCCTTCCAAACAAGGTCTCGGGTATCTTCTTCGATAACAAAATAGCCTATACCACTTATTTCGGTACACCAGCTGATCATCCAGAATACGTTCACGGTATCCACATGTTGCCTATCACCCCGGCTTCATCTTTAATAAGGATTCCCTCTTACGTCAAAGAAGAATGGGACGACCAAATCTCTACATTCATCGACGACGTTGATAGCGGCTGGACTGGTATTTTGCGTCTTAACGAAGCTTTGTATGATGCTTCTTCTTCTTATACATTCTTCTCTTCGGACAATTGGTCCTCAACCTACTTAGACAATGGTCAAAGTAGAACTTGGGGATTAGCATTTTCTGGTGGTATTTCTAACGCCACATAATTTTCATAGGAAATTCATATTTCTTTCTTTTGTTGTATATTTACTGTATGTTCTCAATACTAATATTGTGTTTTAGCGCTCACTGTAATTTTAAAAATAAAAATGAACGACTCGAAGAACTTTCACGATTATTTCTTGGAAGTACAAGTATTAAACAATGTTCTCATTCGCAAAAAAGTTGGTGGATAGGTTAGAAGGGAGCGCCAGCTCGAGTGATTCCAATGGATCAGATTCATACTTTAAAAGTGGATTACAATTGAATAATAAGGGATATGCGTTACGTGTTTTAAATGTTGCTCCACATTCAACCGCTCATCAAAAAGGTTTAGAATCGTGGTTTGACTACATTATCCGTATAAACTACCATGAATTGCCTATGATGTATCCATCGATATCGACATATTCGTATAGTATAAACGATGATGGATCTATTAATTATGGGGATAACACTACCCAGGAACAGGCTGGGATGATAAATTATGACATATTGCAGAAAGAAATCCTGAATATTGCTAAGAATGATAAGGCAAGCAAGGAGCTAGTGCTCGATGTTTGGAGCGCTAAAGGTGGAATTGTAAGACAAGTGATACTACCACTTGACAAATTTGAGCCATCGGCAAAGGACAATACCCATGAATCTGAGTTATCCTTATTCAATGAAAGTTTTGCACAGGTTGGATTGACATTACAATCTCAGCATTTGAATACCGCAACGTATGTTTGGAGAATATTGAATACCCACCATGGGTCCCCAGCATTTCAGGCTCAGTTAATTCCATATTCGGACTATATCATTGGATGTGATTCAGCATATCCACAAGATACAGAAGGAAAAGGACTTTTGGCTAAAGGAGGGGAGTCATTATTGTCTAGGACCGTTATGAGTTATTATAATTCACATTATTCTACTTCTCAAGAGGATAATGTCCCAATTACCTTATATGTATACAACCACGATTATGATATTTTAAGACCAGTGACAGTAAATTTATCGAGAGCTTGGGGTACTGGGCAGAATAGAGGAATTTTAGGATGTGACGTGGGATATGGCTTGCTTCACAGAATACCAGAAGTAGTTGGTAAATTCGATAGCAATGACATTATTGATGACGTCTTGTTTGAATCTAACCACAACGTTGGTTACGGACTTCAAGAGCAGCAGCAAGATCAACAACCGGTACTGCAAACTATTCCATCTCCACCACAAGCATCTACTATAAATACTTCACCAGGTGCAGTCTTTGTTCCGCTGGCATCAGCACCACCTCCTAGAGCAGGTGCGGCTAGAAAGAAAAAGCATGCTCCTTCTGGGTCTAATTTGGGAGAGCTTAACGAATATATGAATGAAGAGCTTGCAAAATCGAAAGAGATGGATACTCTCAGTAATGAGAATTTGGCGAATGAAGGCACAGTTCCTCCACCCCCACCTAAAGCAAACTAATTTCTGTATAACTGTCAGTGAAAATATAAAATTATTTATATAGTCTTGATCGATCTAATAATATTGTATACGCCATAAATATAGCATATAAGGCTTTAACAGGCAGTCTGCGTAGTATTAAAAAATAATACTACGATGCCCCCTGCCGGAATCGAACCGGCGATCGCTCCATTACGAGTGGAGCGCCTTACCACTTGGCCAAAGGGGCACGAGTTCAGCTTTTTAAGAAAAGCATTTCACTATTAGGTAGCATAGTAATTTCAACAACCAATATTCATATAAGATGATGCTCTTCTGATATCTTACGCTTAGCTTCTGTTCTAAGAAAGTTAAAGATGACTAAAAATGATCCCATATTTACTTCAATGGGGATGTTTATAATTGATGAGAACCAATATCCTGCATCATCTAAGAAGCAGCCGGTGCATAATATTATAGGTGGTGGTGGTACTTATGCTATCGTTGGTTCGAGAATTATTGCTGGTCCTAAAAATTCTCAGTTAATATGTGGAATTATCGATAAAGGATGTGACTTCCCGAATGTTGTTGAAAAAGAAATATTGAGCTGGAATTCAGGAATTGTTTGGAAAGAAGATCCCTCTAGACTTACTACTAGAGGTCTTAATGTATATGACGAAAGCGATATTAGACATTTTCAATACAAAACTGATAAAAAAAGGATTGAAGCACAAGATATAATCGATCATCCTCAATTGATTAGATCTCGTACGATTCACATTATCAGCTCGATCGAAAGATGTGAGTCCATAATTGATACAATTTTATCTAATGCGCCAAAGGATGTTAATCCTATTTTCATATATGAACCTTTACCTGATATATGTATTGCTTCAAATTATACGAGACTTATCTCATTATTGCCGAAGATAGATGTATTTACACCAAATTTAAATGAAATGTCGAATTTGGCCAATGTGACTGAGTTCACTGAGACTGTGGAAGGGATTAAATCATTATGTTCAAAATTTAGTCCTTATTTAACAAAACCAAATTCTGGCACTGTTGTTAGATGTGGACATTTGGGATGCTTCATTAAAACACCTAAAGTAGAAATTTCATTACCGGCATATCATACGAGTCAAGATAAGGTTGTAGATGTAACTGGTGGTGGTAATCTGTTTTGTGGTGGATTCGTTACAGGTTTATTATTATCGAAAGGAGATTGGATTATTGGTGGTATTTGTGGTAATGTAGCAAGCGGCTGTGTTATAGAGCGATTTGGAATGCCACAAGTAAGTCTGGGCGATTCAAATGAAGAATGGAATGGTTTATCTACTATTAAAAGAATAGAACATTATACAGACATGAATAAGAATATTATAGAGGGAAATTTTGATAGAACAAAATTAGATTGGCTTATGTAGTATACCACCATAATTCATGATTGCTACAATCTTAATACGTCATATATAGCTAATGCACATTGTAATAAATTTTGAGTATTGGCAAATGTATGATAAAATTAATTTGTAGTATTTGGTGATGATTCATTATCATCCTTATTCCCATCTTGGGTAGAATTACGATGCAGAGACTCATCATCATCATCATTCACCCCAGCGGGTATATTATCAGCATGGTATAAATATTTTAATATTTCCTTGTCGTCTGTCCAACTTCTAACTTTCTTCCCATAAATATATAATGGTATACCAAACAAGCTTACAAATAGTTGGACAGCACCATAAACAATGAAAGTTGTACGTCCCCCCTTGGCATCAAAAAAGCCATTATTAAATAAGGAAAAAATAAAACCCAATAAATTTTTTGAAAAATTTAATGAAACCAAAGCTTCAGATGCAAACATTTTATAGGAATCAACTACAAATGTTATTGCAGTAGTGCTGGCCATTGAGCTTCCAAAACTCATACAACCAAAGAATATGACGGGACCAACCCACACATCTTTTTCATACGATGACCAGCCAAAGCCCATTAATCCAAAAGACGTAAAAAAAGTCGATGGTATGAGCATGAATAACCTGAACTCTGGTTCATAAACGCCATCATTCCGTGCGATCAAATATCGACTTAATCTGTCACTTATTAAACCGGCAGATAATGAACCAAGAATTCCACCCACAAAAGGAGATATGTAAAATAGACCAATCGTTTGTTGATTATATTCGTAGCCCTCACTTTGAAAAATACCTGTAATAGTTTCCGAAATCACAATCAACCATACGACAGCCAATGAGTAAATAAGCGCCCCAAACAAGATTGATGGATATAGATACAAGAAAAAAGGCCTCAAGGCCACCATCCACCAGCTATCTATGGTATGTCTCCCGGAAAACAATGCTAATTTTTTTTTATAAGATGTTGGTTCTGCTTGGTTAGCTTCTATATTTGATGGGACTTCATTCGTCTCAATTCCAATTGGAACATCAGAGGGATGAGCATTAGACGCAGTAATAGTTGAGGGTAAGCTTGCAGTAGTAAACAAGTCTGTGGTTGTTTGTCTTCTCATTGCAAACGCATTTGGTCTTTCGCTTGGTGGATGATAATCAGAAGCCGCTTGCGCTGCCTTGGTCTCTTCTAAAGACCGTTTATTTGGGATGGGTGACCTATCCCAGAAAGTTTCCGGTACCAAAAAGTAAGTCAAAACTAAGTTCATTCCAAGGAACATACTCAAAATCCAGAAAAGCCAATGTCTGTCCAAACTTTGAAATACTAATGCAGATAACAAGGGCACGATGTTTTTACCCCCCAACATCAACATGGTATAAATACCAACTCTATAGGCTCTCTCATGAGCAAAGTATATCTCAGCGATTGTGGCACTTGGTAAAGATTCCGTTGGAGAAGCCCCAAACCCTGTTAAAATTCTACCTCCCATGAGGTTACCAAAATTCGGTGCTGCTCCCGCCCAAATCGATCCCACCAAGAAAATGAAGATTCCCAAAAGATACACCATTCTTTTACCATATAAAATGGCCGTAGGACTAGCAAAAATTGATCCCGTACCTAATGCCAACATAAATCCCCCTACCAAGTAAGATATAGTCGTGATCGGACGGTCAAATTCTACCGCCAAATCGTTCATCCCTGCCGCAAGAAGTGGCGACTGCCCACCCCCCAAAAATGTCTGGAATCCCACCACCAACAAACATAAGTCTCTTTTCCATATGGGCCAATTCAACGGGTCATTAGGATTATCATGAGGCTGTGGAAACAATATGATCCCATTAGAAGTCGTCTTCAACCCAGAATCGGCCACCGATTGGTCGTTTTTTGACAACTCCTCCTCATGGGAATTCATCATGGAAATAGTCCCCGTAACATTTTTTCTATCCGGTTGCACTATTCCCAATCGTTTTACCATAATGATAGATCTGTGCTTGCGCTTTATCTAGTGATCGCTTAACAGATAATTCTGTCTTTCATTAATATTTTGCTACTTTCTTTCAAAAATGCAAAATCGGCTATTAATATAATCTCTCAATAGTACTTTAAGAAAAACTCTTATTCATAAACAATTTATACGCTACTATTTTAGTTAACTATAGAAGTCATCTGTTATCATTTCGTAAAGGAGTTTTTTCTTCGCTCCCTGCATATTACTTAACCACTATTTACCATTTTATTACAACAATAGCTATTGTTCTACAAGATATTGATTTACTACCCTCAGGGTGAGATTGGCGTTGAGGGGATACGATGTTTCGTGGTAAAGATTTCCAGATTTATAAATGTTTATGAAATACCCAATTTAATAAAGAAGGTGAACTAGCATTCAGTAATTGAGTATTGAAAACATGACAGGTCATGGACATTAGTAGTGCGACTCTAGCTAGCAGGGAAGAGTATCTGAGTATATTCTTAAACACTTGTAGAGGTTCAGGGAAAGATCCGTAGGATATTTAGTAGGAGTTTTATTGTCACAATAATGAAATGAAACGTAGCAGTGTAATAATGATGAGGGCGAGCCGTGACTGGGGCAGTTTGCCCCACATTCACCTATGCTTCATATTTCCTATCTATAGTATATTTATGGGAGGGGGTTTGAATGTGCGTACATGATGAATAGCGTAGACAGGTTACTGAAACGTGAGTTGAAGACATAAGCGAAATTTTAGCTTTACTCCAATTTAACAGTTCGCGTATCATAGCATATAGGTCCGAATGAAACAATAGGTGCGAACGAATATTGGAGATAGGTGTTTCATACAGAAGATCGAACGATAAGTGGCGTTATCGGGGTACTTAACAATACTGGTAATTGGTGCTCTGATGAAACTGGTCTGTCTTATCAGTCATTCCCAATAAGGAAATTGATGCAGCGCAATTTCGCTTCACAGAGAAAGCTATAATAAGCAATAGCTATATAAATAATGGCACGGAAGGAATGCTTTGTTGAAGTTGATAAGAAATCTCATAAGGTGATTAAGTAAAGTATGACCCTTTTAGAAGTAAACGGAACAGATAGAGAATGGCAAGGTCCATGTTCTCAATTGATGCAAAATTCATTCATATTCCAGGCAAAAATAGCGGAACAGGCACCAAGGGTGATAAATGGAAACGGTATTCGCATTACAGTGGAGAACCTGAAGAATGGTAAAGTTAGTAAGGTCATTGATGGTATGACTGGGGCTGCAGTTGGGGCTTTGGGATGGGGTGATCCAGAAGTGGTTGAAATAATGAACAGAGCAGCCCGTAACACGTCTTATTCCTACCCTGCCATTTTAGGAAATGAGTATTCTGAAGAATTGGCCAAGTTTTATATATCCAACTCTCCTCCGGGTGCATTTGCGGCTGCTTTGTGGACACTGTCAGGATCTGAGGCAAACGAGAACGCCTTGAAGATTATACGACAATACCATGTTGAAAAAGGAAACTTCAA
The DNA here is from genome assembly GCA_003708965.2 of Debaryomyces subglobosus. NCBI lineage: Eukaryota > Fungi > Ascomycota > Pichiomycetes > Serinales > Debaryomycetaceae > Debaryomyces > Debaryomyces subglobosus. The sequence continues at coordinate 127,274 of PPOW02000018.1, read as the reverse complement.
CAAAACCAGATTTATATCACGAAAGACTTCATATCATGGGCTCACGTTGGGTGCACTATCTATAAGCTCAAATGCTAGAGCTGACGGGTTCCAGGAAATTTTGCTACCCCAAAATCAGTGCTTGAAAATGGAGGCTTTCTATCCGTATCGAAACAAGGCCGATGATGAAACAATAAGGCAATATTGCGATCGCTTATTAGTCGAACTAGAACTGATAATATTGAAGGGGGACCCCAAAACTATAGGTGCTATCATACTAGAAACATTACCTGGTACATCATTGGGTACGTCTCCCCCTGATCCAGGGTACATGCTGGGAATTAGAAAGCTTTGCAACAAACATGATATCTTATTCATGTTGGACGAGGTTATGTGTGGAACTGGGAGAGCCAATCCTAATGGAGGTCTCAACTGTTGGGAGAATTATCTTTCCATAGAAGAAGGACCTGACATTCAGAGTGTGGGAAAACTCTAGGCTCAGGTTATGTCACCATTGCTGGGGGGTTTTGGTGAGCCCGAAAGTAAGAAATGTATTCATCGAAGGATCAGGAAATATTCTTGGTTCTCATACTTATTCTTTTCGTGCCTTCAACTGTTTTGTCGCCTTGGAAATACAAAAGAGAGTTAAAAAGCTTAAATTAACTAAGAATATTTTCAAGATGGGTACCTACATGGGTGAGTTATTATCACAAGAATTAGCTGATACTGCGATAGTTGGTGACATTAGAGGTCTCGGGGGTTTTTGGAGTCTAGAACTTGTGAAAAACACTCAAACAAAAGAATTCTTCCCTTTGTCATCAAATATGGCACATCGTTTACAGGAAAAATGTTTCGAAAATGGTCTATATATTATGGGTACTCAGGGGTGTGCTAATGGGTCTGGAGATATTATTTTACTAGCACCCGCATTTATCGTCAAAGAAGAAGATATTCGGGAAATTGTTCATATAGTTCATATCTCTATAAAAGATCTCGAGCGAGAGTTAATAGATGAAGGCAATTTATAATTTAATTATCTAGAACTTACACTATTAGCATGAATCTTCACAGTTTTTTCATTTTTTTGCATCAATAGATAGAATTACGCGAAAATCCCAAAATCATTTATGAAGTAATATCAAATGCCCTACATAACTAATAACGCTACGTATTGAACCTATGATTGTAATGCTCTTAGTTTAAGGAGCCTTAGTCTTACTCATTTGTTTACGAAAAATTTCTGTACCAGATACTGATATTAACTGTGTAAATTAAATTGATGGCTAAACAATTCATCGTTTCAATACCTGCAAAAGACCTCTGATCATATCGCAAACCTAATATTTATTAGTGTTTTTGTGGCCACTGTCATCACAACTCCTACAAGGGAAAGAAACTCAACGACCTATTGAACAGACTCGTATACTGCTCACAAAAACTATATTTCCTTCTCCAGCACAGTATTGCATAAATTGCTGCAGAATGGCCACCTTATCTCAAGCCCCCCTCACCCACAAGCAAAACACATTCCATTGCAATAGGCAACTCATTTATTCATTCAGCTCGTTACTCCCCGTACTGCTCCTCATATATCTCTGTGTGAAATGTCACGCAATATCCTCGCATTGAATATTGTGGCCTACCTCCCCCATTCCAAACTTTATTTCTTCTAAGTATTGTTTAATGAAAATTATTCTAATTATCTATATTTAATAGTATTGCGATACTGGTGTCAATTATCATTCGTCAAACTCGTCAGTTCGTCAGTCACCAATACATTTAGGTTCGATCCCACCAGGAATACGAACTCGAAAGCTTCTTTTCCTAAACCGTTATTTCTTGCATTTCCCACACAATTTAAATGTATGTCCACCAATGAGTGTCTCTTACTTTATTATCTACCAATAGCTTCTTATTACCAATGCTCCTGGCTGCTAATGACTATTGTATCCTAGTAGTACTCATTCCGTCATTTCTAAGCAGCACCCTGTATATAGTTATCTTTAGTTTACGCGTTAAAATTTAGCGCAAATTTGAATTGAAATTTAATTCTCTGGACTTAATTAAAGGGAATTCTTGTTAATAAGTCAATTATATTGTTTTTATTAAAACATAGGTACCATTTATATAACCAGCTATGTCACTTGAGGAACCGAAAGTGTACATTGCGACATATTCAAGTGTAAGTGTCTATTTTCAATAGGAAATAAAATTTTCATAATTAGTACCGCTGAACTGGCGGATAACGCGTCCAACATACTAACTAAGATTATTTCAACAGACAGATGTATATGAATGTACCATAAACAATTCTCCCATAATGAGGAGGTGTAAAGATGACTGGGTCAATGCTACGCAAATTTTGAAGTGTTGTAACTTTCCGAAGGCTAAGAGAACGAAAATTTTAGAGAAGGGAGTGCAACAAGGATTGCATGAAAAAATTCAAGGAGGGTACGGTAGATTTCAAGGTACATGGATACCGCTAGAGGATGCACAAAGGTTAGCTGCTAGCTATGGGGTTACTCCAGATTTGGCTCCTGTGTTGTACCTTAACACCAGCGATCCAAATATGGTTATACCCAAGAAAATGAAGCAGGTGAACAAGGATGGGACACCGGTCAAGAGAAAGTACACGAAAAAGGCAAAGAAACCCGAGGATACACCATCGAAGAAGGTGAAGACAGACGGGAACCAGGGCCAGCCACAAGAGTTCAACCCAAAAAATTCCTTTGAATCGCTTTCGCGAGCCCAACCGCATTTGTCTCAAAATTCACAACTAGGTGCATCATCACAGCAATTGCAGTACCAAATGCCCTCAGGTGGTCAACAGATGCCTCCTACATTCACCCAGGCCGACTTTATGAATATGGGGAATGGCATGCCAACATTCACAGCTCACAACCAAGCAATTCAGAACGAGTTTCAGAACTATCAAATGCAATTTCAAAGGTTTCAACATCAACAGCAACAACCTCAGACTCAAGCACAACAGAAGTTCTATCGTACAAGTGTTCCATATACGCAAGTTCCTGGTATGCCTCCTCAAGCACAGATGGTCGGAGGCTTTCATCACGCGAAGTTGCCCCTGTCTCAGTCTACCAATGAGACCAATTTATCCCAAGACGAGCATCAGAAAGATTCAGATACCTCTCTATCATCTAATGAGGAACAATTCAATGGTGACGGTAAACCCAATATGTACATGATGAAACAAGGAGCCCACTTAGCAGGGGAAATTGATAGCCCTAAAGATCATGAAGAATACAATTCCTATTCAGCACAACTATTGAAATTTTTCAGTGAAGATAATACCAACATTCCGTACTTTCTTCATAATCCACCTTACGACTTTAATATAAACGAAGCCATTGATGACGAGGGTCATACTCCTTTACACTGGGCTGCATCTATAGGGAATTATGTTTTGATTCATTTGCTTATTTCAAAAGGTGCCAATCCTTTGGTCGTAAATAGTTTTGGCTTGAACCCATTATCTAAATTAATATCCTTTAACAACTGTTACGAGTTGAAAAACTTTCCTAAGGTATTGGATGATCTAGAGTTATGTTTAATCAATACGGATATTAATGGGAGAACTCCATTACATTATTTATGTCAATTTTCAAAGGTGAAATCAAAATATGAAAGCTTAAGGTATTACTTAGGTATTATACTAGCCAAGTTAACCTCATTATCCAAAAATGCAAACAACAAGTCCGTAAATTTATTGAAAAATGTTATCGATCACCAAGATGTCAATGGTGATACTTGTTTACATTTGGCTGCTAAATTCGGTTCCAATAAAATTTTCAAATTTTTGATAGGATATGGTGCAAGGGATGATTTAGTCAATGTAAACAATGAAACTCCAAGATACTTGAATATGCAATATAATCTTTTAAGCAATGGAAATGACTTTGATCAACAACAATATCAGCAATTATCAGGCTCACAACGTGCTTCTCAAGAAATACAGAATGAAGATCAGCATCCGGCCTCACAGCCCATACAAAATCAAATATTGGCAACTCCTATCCAACATAATTACCGTAGCAATGCTATTGAAACACCAGACACACAAAGAACTACTGTTCAAGATGACGATATAGATGATGATGAGGATTCAATTAATGCTAGAGTAAACAAGGAACAATTAGACCAGTTGATGAAACAATCACAATCTAGCAACGTTGAAGACAACAAAGAGAATATCTTCATCGATGATTCCTTGAAGACCTATAACCAGATGTCAACTCCGGTGCGAAATCCAAAAACTAGCTCTAACTTATCTACCTCATCATCTCACCAACCATTGGCAGTTATTTCGGAAAGGACTGTAGAGAATACTCCTATAAAAAATGAGGACAAGAAGTTTGCTTTGGGATCATCTATTATGCAAACTCACAGACCTCACCCTCCAAAATTGGATGATGAAGGTAGAATTATAGAAGATTCGAAAGAAGTAAAGGATGAAGATATTGATCTGAAAATACTTCTGATGACTGATTTATCGTCCATGGTTACTGGGATGATCAACTCGCTATCAGACTCATATAGTCAAGAATTAACTCAATTAAAAGCAACTTACAAGAAGCTTCAATCAGACTTGGCAGAAAAGGAAAAATCTAATGATAAATCACTTCATAAATTTGAGGCCTTATTGAAAAAAGGTGGAATTGATAACTTCGAGAGCATTGAACAAGGTAAGGGTGTTTTACAAGACGAAATCAAACTTCATGAACAAGAATTAAATGGTAAAGAGGTTGCTTTACTTCAAGCATTGGAGAAAACTCAAGCTTATCACTTAGCCAACTTAGTTGAGAAGTATGAACTGAGTGTCGAGAACGATGACGAAAATGATACTGGGGACGAGTTTAAAGATGAAGAAAGATTGAGTTTTGCAATCGAATTGACAAATCTCCAATTGCAAAGAAATAAAGTAATCAACGAACTTACCAATAGAATAAAGAATTACGGGATTGATTCTAAGATGTACAAGTATAGAAAGTTGATTAGTTTGAGTTGTGGCTTGAAAGTAGAAGATATTGATGGTTTAATTGATGGCATTGAAGAATCCTTGATGGAAACTTCAATGACTTAATTCTGTGGGTGCAAGAACATTCCCTTACATATAAACATTATTTTTAAACATTGTAATTTAGTTCTTTAATAAAATAGAATCACTTTATTATCGCTAGGTTATATTTGAATAGACCTGTTCATCTTAATGTTGTTGTCTAAGACCTTAAAATTAGAAATCGTGCACGAACCGACTTTTCATGAAATAAAATCTCTACGAGTTTGTTTGAATAACAATAGTGAACTTCTTATCCTTTCATATCTAAGTATATCTTTATAATAATGACCAAAAATACATTTAAAAGACAAAAGCTAGCACAACAACCGGTTAATATTCCAGCCGTGCCTGCTACTATATATGAGGCTCCTAAGGAGTCATTGATCAACTTTCCTTCTTCGATCATGAATGGGATAACTAAAGAAGGTGGATTAGTCTCATTGACATTTAAATCAATAACATGTGCTGACTTTGTTGAAAACTTGGATTGGATGCGTGGTGCATTAATAAGGAAAGATGAAGTATTTGAACCTACTAGAATAAACGAGGATGTTTTCAATGGAGATAAGTTGATAACCGAACTTAAACAAGATATCCAGGCCTTAAAAGAAAATCCACAGCAAGTAAATAGGACGGATGATATAAAAAGTCTTCAATCCAAGTTGACAAATAGTCTAAAAGATGAAGAAGGTTTCCGTAATTTTGGTATCAACTTGGTTAAGCAGTATGAGATTGAAAACCCAACGAAGAGTATCAATTTCAATAATGAAAATTATTCCACAATAACAAAAGCGGAAATTCCAGGTGTAGTGATAAGTAAGTTTGAAGATGTGAAAAATCCTGATCTTTCAGCTTATGAGAAAAAACCTGTCGTACAACTATCAAAAGAACCAACACCAGAACCGGTTGGGGAGTCAGCACCAATACAACAAGAACAAACACCAAGTACAGTACCAATGGTTTTGGATAATAACAATTCGACTCCAGAATTGGCACAACAACAAAGTTTTCAAAATACAGCCGTTCAACAACTGCCTAACAACCAAGTCTCAGCGTCACCCTCCATACAAAATAATAATGTTAATTCTGCTTACTCCGATCAGACACTTCACAACTCACCACCACCAGGAAATTACTATTAATAAAATCTATATCTATAGATTTTGATATAAACAATGTTTGTTTGCAACATTCTAGTTTTATATTTTATGTATTATTTGTATAAATAGAGTTAGAGATGATCATATTTTATTTCAAACCACCTAATACAACACTCTTGATAATAGTGTAATCATTGACACCGTACTTAGATCCTTCTCTTCCGAATCCGGACTCTTTAACACCTCCAAATGGTAAAGCTGATTCAGAGATTGCACCGGTGTTGGCACCGATCATTCCAACTTGTAATTCTTCTGCAACTTTGAAAATCCTAGTGATATTAGTCGAGTAGAAGTAACCAGCTAATCCAACGTCTGTGTCATTTGCTAAGTTGAGAGCTTCTTCATCAGACTTAAATTTAATCAATGGCGCCACAGGACCAAAAGTTTCTTCATTAAAAACGTCCATTTCTCGTGTAACGTTACCAAGGACTGTTAAATCATGGAAATTTACTCCAATGTCCTCACGCTTATTACCCCCAAGTAAGATTTTAGCACCTTTAGATGTTGCATCTTCAATATGGGACCTTACTTTATTCATAGATTTACCATGGATGAGTGGACCATGTGTTACTCCATCAGCTAAGCCATTACCTACTTTAACTGTTTCCGATAATTTCTTAGTAAGCTTTGAAGCAAATTCATCATAGATAGACTCATGAACAAAAAGCCTATTAGCACAAACACATGTCTGACCCGACGAACGGAATTTTGAGGCAATTGCTCCATCAACAGCCTTATCGATATCAGCATCATCGAATACAATGAAAGGAGCATTACCACCTAGTTCCATTGATAATTTCTTTAAAGTGGAAGAAGACTGAGACATTAAAAGCTTCCCAACATTAGTGGAACCTGTAAATGAAACCTTCTTTACGACAGGATTCTCACACATTAATTTACCCACCCCAGCAGCATCAGATGATGGCAAAACATTCACGACACCTTTAGGAAAACCAGCTTGCTCTGCTAAGTAAGCTAATGCTAAAGCAGAGAGTGGTGTTTCAGAAGCTGGCTTGATAATAGTAGTACAACCAGAAGCAGCTGCAGCACCTAGTTTTCTGGTAATCATTGCAGCAGGAAAATTCCAAGGGGTTAATATTCCACATACCCCAATAGGCTGTTTCAATGCTAATATTTTAGTCCCAGCTAAGGCAGAAGGGATGATATCGCCATATATTCTTGGTGCTTCTTCTGCAAACCATTGGAAAAATGAGCTTGCATAAGCTACTTCTCCGAATGCATCAGCGTAAGGCTTCCCATTTTCAAGCACAATAAGCTTTGCCAAGTCATCTTGATTTTCTTGCATCAATTTATGTAAATTCATAAGCAAATCACTTCTGTAGCGTCCTGTAGTCTTCTTGAAATCACTAAATGCATCATGAGCAGAATTGATAGCCTTTCCATAATCTCCTGTACTCATGGAAGATACGTCAGCGATCTTTGCATCTGCACCTGGTGCTAGTGCTGGGTTATTGACTTCAAATGTGGAATTATCGCTACTATTCACCCATTGACCATTAATATAACCTTGAGTTCTGATGAGATCTTTGTTTTTTAGACTGGATAAAACCTTCGAAGAAGAATCATACGTTGAGTATAATCTTCTTATATGCGTCGTTTTGATAACTTTAGAGACACAATTTCGTAACATTTTTATCAACGTTTGGCAATTTCAATCTCTATAAATAACTACTGAAAAGTGGATTGCAGCATTGCTATCCGATAATGCCATTCTGGGGTTATATCCTCTTTGTGTAACTTCTTGTGATATCTTACCTATGAAGAAGAAGATAAGAAAATAAACTGTGTAAGTATAATGAAAGGTAAGAATCAATATCATTAGGTTAGAAATCTGTATCATACGATTCAGAATCTCCAATAGTTATTATAGTATGTGGTCTTCCTCATAAACTGATGCTGAAATATTCTTTACGAATTATTGCAAAAAATCATATAAATCAGATTCAAGCAAGTCAAGAAAAAATATTGAGCTAAGGATATATACAATATTGTACGTAGAGCATAAGTCTATTTATAACAAATCTTGGTAAAGAAGAATTGTCTTGCTGCAATCATCCTATTTAGAAGCAAATGATTTTTGGTGCGAGTACGGAATAGCATGGGGCTAATCATATAAAATATTGTAGAAAACATTAGAAGGAAAGACATCCTTAAAATGCATTCGGAGGCTATTAGCCCATAATAAAAGGACTATTGTTGTCTAAATATTCCAAAAACGACCAAAATGATTTTCCAAAATATGGAGTAGGATGATTACAGAGCTACACAAGCACTTCCGGATTAATAGACATAGATTTGGAGAATAACTCCAGAATTATATGATTCAATTTAGATGCATGCTTGTTAATATCAGGTATGATTGGATGCTAAAAACATATTTCTATATATTTATATAAGCCTAAATACAGCTTCTATCAATCGCCTTACGCAAATCCGTCAACATTTACCAGGGATAAATGTGACTCACTAGAGATAAAAACAACACACATCATTCGGCTTACGGAGAAATAACCCGATTACAATATTCCAGATAATTAAAAAAGCTACAACTCGAATTCACCGGCAACCCCATTATGGTGGTCTTCATCGTCACTCGATAAGCTCCCAACATCACTCAACTCGCCGTCATCATCATCAGTATCATTATTATCGTCATTATCTTCCTCATCATTTGAAACATTCTTTGCGTACCTGATCACATACTCCTTGACGGTTTCGTTATACTTTTTCTCATCTTTAGTCATTAATGTAGATGCTTCGGTGTTCAATGGATCACTCGGATTGGCATATCTCAATAGATGTGGCAAAAAGTTCTCGAAAATATTCAACAACCCGAACATCGGCGACCATGTTTGGTTAATTACATCAAGACAAACCGATCCCGACGTTTCATCGATATTGGGATGATAGATCTTATTGATAAACCCGATCGAAGGAGACTTTATAGGGTACTGATCTGGTAGCTCAACCCTGATCTTCCATGTACCACCAGCATATGGAGTATCCGATGGTCCATGGAAAATGACATGGAACTGTTGAATGGAGTCGTCAATAAGAGCAACATCATGGTCACTCATCATTAGATCCATTACGTCTTTCTCAATACGTCTCTTCGGAGAACTCATTTTTTCCTAATTCTTTCTAACTTTAATTACGTTCGACTATTCCTAAACCTAAAAGAACAGTAAAATCAGCAAAAACGGCGTATTCGAAATAAAAACTTTACAATAGATATATATTCCTTCTGAAGTCTCCTGAGGTCTTGCTATTTGCGTGCTTAAATGTTGCAAGGAAAGCTGAGGAGAGTATCACGTGCAACACACAGTAAATATGGCCCAGTCATGATTAGGACCTAGGACTACAAACGATAGGGAATACAATTTACATATATTGAAGTTATAAACGGTCTATATTAGCTAAAATGCCACCAGTGCATATGAGCTTCGATACCCTCACGCAAAAACCAAGCATTTAGAATAACTGGAAGGTTTTCAGTAGTTCCAGAATCGATGTAATATAGGCTGCTCTATGGCTTAATAGATGGAGTAACACCCTTCTTGACGATAGCCAAACTGAATGGACAGGTGATGATTTCCTTGCCATCTTCGTAGAAGGTGGAAGTAGCTGGGTAGGTACCTCTGAGCAACATACCACCTGGAATCTTGTCTGGAGGGAAGGTGACGGTTTGGTATTCTTCGGTAGGCTTAGCTTCTTCGGCGACGAATTGCTTACGGGTCTTGAGTGGGATTCCTCCCTTCTTAACGACTTCATAGTAGTTTAATTTTTTGATAGGCGTATTCTTGACTCTGTATTGAATTGTGACCGTGTAGGTCGAGTATTCTGGGATAGAGAAATGGAGTTCTTGAGGCATGTTTTCCATGTCTTGGGAAAACTTGAGGCCTTCATCAAATCCTTCAACCTTGATTTCTAAGGAATAAAGCTCGAAATTTTCAGTTTGGTATTGGGCAACGAGTTCTTCTCTGGACTTAGACATGTTGATGTATCTGTATGAAATAAGTAGCAAGTATATCTGAAATACAAATGAATTTGAATTCTACTCTTATTCCGTTGGTTTCATGGAAATTGGCGATATTTATATTGTTGTCTAAAAATCGACTATATCTTCATGTGATTGCGATGCATGGTAGAGGCTCGTGTGAAAAAGACATATGCTAATTGGAATTACTTAGCCCACTACGACACTTGTATCTACGGTTTCCCCCAAGAGGTCAGAGATATGGTAATGAATCATTATCCTTGAGTAGTCTTGATGAATACTCCATAATAACGTTGTGGCAATTGCCTCGATGTGAAGAAGGTCCAAAATGATTAACCGAGCATTTTTCAACTACTCTTTGGTTGCGCTACTGAAATTTAAATTAAAATTTGCATATGCTGAACCTTCATATTATATATGACGAACTTTAGTATCGCTAGATCGAGGTTTGAAAGTAACCAAAGAAGGAAGGGTTCAAAGTAAAAGCATAAGGCAATAACAATGTTTGGAGGATTATATGGAGAATGTGAAAATATATTTGCTATAGATCTAAAAGAATGAAACTATATTATCTTATTATTGGAGGGTTGGCCGAGTGGTCTAAGGCGGCAGACTTAAGATCTGCTGGACAGTTGTCCGCGCGAGTTCGAACCTCGCATCCTTCATTATTTTTGACAAACCATTTAATATTTTAGGTCCTTGAAATATTACACCTATAATACCTACAAGCCTCTTATTAAAAATGACATCTATTCTATCTATGTAAAGAAGAGGAAAAGAAATTTTTACGCAACACGTTCAGCACCGCTTAACTTAACCGCAGCACCGTATTTTTGTAATTTGGTCAACAAGTTATCACCTTGTTTGATTAACAAGTGATATTGATTGTTCTTGTTGTCGGGTCTGTTTGTTTCGATAATCCCGTTGACCTTATCGATGGTACAATTTAACTTCTTATTTGGGATGAATTTGCATAAATCTTGATCCAAGAACTCTTCGCTGATGTTGAAATTACGCGCCATAGACTTCAAAGACAAGGATTTGTAACTTTCCAATAACTGACCATATGCCTTGCATCTCATTTCACGTAAGATATAATTGGCATGCTGGTTTAAATACTTGCAGGAAAGCAATAATTTATCATATGATTCAAGTAAGTATTGGAAAAAGCAGTCATATTGACATGTGTATAAAGAATTGGTAAGATTGATGAGTGGCTCCAATTCAGGTGCAGATGAATAAATGGATAAAATTTCAGGAGAGTCGATTATTTTCGATTTCAAATCTCCTCTGTCTAATGCTACGGCACCCGATACCATCGCATAAAGCGCAAGTTGTTCGTAGCTGCAGATTTCGGTTGATGTGAAGGTTGCTAACGAATCGTTCAATAATTTAGAGGCTTCAGAAAAGTCTCTGGTAGCCATTAAGAAGATACCACGGTAGGTTTTATAACGGTTACGACGTTCCCAGTCACCACCTTTATCTATGTGAGTCTTGACTTGGTCCAAATACTTGGATACTAACCCGTAATCATTATAGAAAAATTCAATTCTTGCTAATGACAATAAAATGTCAATTTTCGACCCGGTCCCCAGAGGCAATTCCAACGCCTTTTTATAAGCAGTCACTGCATTCTGTCTATCACATATTTTGGTATAATATTCAGCAAGGTTGACGTTACAAGTCAATGCATCAAGCTCTGTTTCCTCTTCTCCTTCAGCTTCCTTGATTTTCAGGTTTAATTGTGCAATCTCCTCTTCATTTTTTTCAACCATTGATTTATACACTGATTCTTCAAATGGAAAGTCACTGTATTCACCTTGTAAGTATTTATAGTGTGGTGCTAAATTCTCTTTTTTGATGGATTCAATCAATTCATTCATGATTTCCTTTCGGTGGCGAGCATCGATATTAGTACTCAAAAGAAATTGTTTTTCTGATAAATTGTGATCAGGGATATTAGGAATATCTGACTCAAAATACTCCATTTTGGATATTAATTTACTAATTTGTTTATAGATTTCAATGTAATGGTTGTATATCTATCTCAACACTTGTTTTCCATAGTGAAGGCGAACATTTGATGATATTTGATTGAGAGCTAACCTGTAAACACCTCGGGATCGGTTCATATGCTATTTACAGGTTAAGATTTATGGAAAATGTGTGGGGTGGAGGGACATAATTATATAAAGCCTATGGTAGGAGGTTTTCTAAAAAAACAATTGAGTTATATAAGGAACTTATCACAATGTCAGTTAAGGAAGATATTCCATCAATTTTTTTAGACAAGGTGTCTCCCAAAGGATTAGAAACAATCCAAAAATGTAAGGATTTTGTGGATGATTATTGTCTTCCGGGGGATAAGTTGCACGCTCAGCAGATGTCTAATGACCCAGCTACAAGATGGAAGGTTATTCCGGAGATCACGGAAAAGCTCAAAAAGAAGGCTAGAGAATTGGGTCTTTGGAATATGTTCTTGTCCAAACATTACCCCGAGGGTCCTGGATTTACGAATTTAGAGTATGGGTTGATGGCACAATATTTGGGACGATCATTTGTGGCCCCAGAGGCTACTAATACCAATGCGCCAGATACGGGAAATATGGAGTTATTTGCGAGATATGGAACGCCATACCAAAAGGAAAAATGGCTAAAGAGGTTGTTAGATGGGGAAATTAGATCTGCATTCTTGATGACAGAAAAAGGGACATCCTCGTCGAATGCGTTGAACATATCTTGCACAGCCAAATTGAATTCTAATGGTAATTACGTTATCAATGGCGTGAAGTGGTTTGCTTCTGGTGCTGGTGATCCTAGAACAGCCGTGTGGTTAGTGATGTGCAAAACCAATGATAACACCAAAGATTTGTATCACAATCATTCTGTGTTGGTATTGGATGCAAAGAAGGCAATGAGTTCAGGAAGGGCCAATGTTATTCGTCCATTGACAGTATTTGGATACGACGATGCACCTCATGGACATTGTGAAATTGAATTCAAAGACTATGAAGTGCCTAAGGAGGATATGAAAAACATCTTGCTTGCGTCTGAAGGTAAAGGATTTGAATTAATACAATCACGTTTAGGTCCGGGTAGAATCCACCATTGTATGAGATTAATTGGAGTTGGGGAGTATGCATTACTCGCAGTTGCCCATAGAGCTAATCACAGGATGATTTTCGGGAAACCAATGAACCAAAGAGAAACATTTATTACTGCTTATGCTCAACATAAGATTGATATACAGAAATGCAGACTTTTGATCTTGAATGCTGCCCATAAGATTGATATTCTGAACCCAAAGAGTGCTCAACAAGAAATCGCGATGGCTAAAATTGAAACACCAAGAACCATATTGAAAATCTTGGACTGGGGTATTCAAATGTTTGGTGCCGAAGGGGTATCACAAGATACCGAATTGGCCAGATTATATGCAACTTCGAGAACATTGAGAATTGCTGATGGTCCTGATGAAGCTCATTTAAACCAATTAGCAAGACAGGAAGCTAAGAAGTTTAGGTTTGCAGATGAATTTTTTGCTAAATTTGATCAAAACTATAAGAACTTGTCGAAGTTATAAACATAAACTATATATATACATATGCCGTTACAGTAAAATCATATCGTCTCTTGTCTCATTTATTAAGTGAAGAGAAGAAATGCATGAGTGCCAAAAAAAAAAAGCAAAACCAAAATGTAGACGTTAAACTTGAGTATATCTAGTGAATTAAATAAGGTGAAGAAAAGAAGGAGTTATACAAGTCATACAATGCAAGAAGTGAAATTATTAATACAAATCAGATTTGACGAAATCGTTAATAAGTCCCTTTGACAATAATTTCTTAGTTTTGAGCTTTTCTTGTTTCACCTTATTCTGGTGACGAACTTTCAACTCTTTTTCGGCTTCTTCGAACGAAACTTGCTGTAATTCTTCCAAGTGGTCATCTTCTCTGTCAATATCCAATTCTCCCATCATCACAACATTTTCACCTCTCACCATGAAGACACCTCTGTACGCTTCACCAAACTTCTTTGGACGGCAATCTTCGGACTCATTATCTGAATCCAAGTAGATTCTCTCTATAGTATCTTGTAGCACTAAGTTAGCAAACTGATCGAATGTTCTTAAAATTCCAAACAAATTTCTTCCATCTCTCAATAAAACAAATATCTTTCTATCAACAGATCCAACAATAGCCGCTGCAGTCGTAAATGCGTATGATTCAAGGTATAAATCTTCAACGTTTGGTGCCAATGGATCCACTTGTTGCTGTGATTGTTGAGGTGGTATTGGCGAGTTAGACATAACGGTAAATTTACTTATATTTCAAGTGTATGTAAATAAAATATTCAATCGCCAATGGCTGTGGGTTTATAAGTACTTTGATTCAATATTCACAATATTAATTAGCCTTATTAGAGGGGTTGTTTCCTAAGGTTCAGTCAGCGTTGTTCAAATTTTCGTTGTAGTTTTTGATGATAATCACACGACCATATCTAATTACTGCAAATGATGTTGAATCGAGTTTAATATGTTTATGGGCATTCAATAGGACTTGCCACACATGTGTTCTGATATAAGAAACTATAAGAACTGGGTGTAGTTGATACAAGGTAGAGAATATGGATTTTTGAAAAGGGTTTTATTGAATTATGTACTATACTTCTACATGATCATTTTAAAGAAATCAGAATCTTATATCTTCAGGTAAGCCTTGCAGAAGGTTTAAGACTCATGTATATACTAGGTGAACATGCTTTTGGCTAAACTAGCTTTATTTTACACCAGTTACACCAGCATCTTCTGGTAGTTAGAACTGTCATTGATCACTATGTGCAGTACTCCCATCTTGATGATGTGAAAAATTATTTATTATAGATGTAAGATATGGTAGCTGAGAGACAATAATAGAATAGCTATGTCATTTTTTGAGTATAAAGATACAATAGAGGAGGGAGATTTAGTTTTGGCCTTTCTCGGCAGAAATAATATCAAACCTATTACTGTAACAAAGGGATCACAGTTGAATACCAGATATGGTAATTTCGAGCATGATAGAATGATTGGGATGAAATATGGTGAACAGATGCCTGGTGCTAGAGGAGTTGGATTTATCCACTTGTTATACCCTACTCCAGAACTTTGGACAATTTCTTTACCCCATAGAACCCAAATTGTGTATACACCAGATTCGTCCTATATTATACAGAGATTGAATGTTACTAGCGGAAGTAGAATCATTGAGGCCGGAACAGGGTCAGGATCCTTTTCTCATTCATTTGCTAGAACAATTGGGCTAGAGGGGAGGTTATTCACGTATGAGTTTCATGAACCACGTTACATAGAAGCCAGAAAAGAGCTCGAAGACCATGGATTGTTAGCAAATACAATCATCACACATAGAGATGTCTGCAACGATGGATTTGAGATACAAAACATACCAGAAAGTTTCCAGAAGAATGGTGGAATCTGTGGTGACGTGGTGTTCCTTGATTTACCGTCTCCTTGGACCGCCATTCCTAATTTGAAAAATGTAATTTCTTCCCAGAGCCGTGTGGGAATCTGTTGTTTTTCCCCATGTATCGAACAAGTTGAAAAAACAGTCAAAGCATTGGAAGCTGAAGGGTGGAGCAATATAGAGATGGTGGAAGTTGCGGGTAGGAGATGGGAAGCCAGAAAAGATATGGTAAAGGACGTTAAAGATGTAGTAAAGAGATTGAAGGATATACAAACTAGAAAAAACCAGGGTATTGAACATAGAAAAAACAGCAAGAACCACAACGTAGGCGACAAAAGAGATATCAAGGATGTGGAAACTGCTGATGACTCCACTCCCGAACCAGCAAAGTTTCAGAACTTGGGTAAAGGCTTTAATCCATTTGGAAAGGGTTTGCGTGTTAGAGAAGGAGATGAACAATTCCAATGGAGAAATGTTACAAAAATCGAGACTGAAATCAAGAGTCATACTTCATATTTGACCTTTGCCTATATGAATCCTAATGTAAGATTGAACAACTCTGTATAATAGTCCTTATATGTACCTAATAGTTAATAGTAGTACTATATATCAAGTAGTGCGCATACCATAAACCATGGTAACTCCTTTTGTCATTACGTACCCTGATATCGATAGATCCTACTCTATGTCAATTACTTCTAACTTGATTTAGATTGATATAAAGACAATACGATAGAAGAATTAAAAGATGAATGGACAGCCAATTGGTATGTATGACCTCAATATTTGATTTATTCACATTAAAAAACGTAATTTACTAATAATATGAAAAATAGTTCTTGACCAGGGTACAGGTTTCGTAAAGATCGGTAGGGCAGGAACTAACTTCCCAGACCACACGTTTCCATCTATAGTTGGTAGGCCAATATTGAGAGCCGAAGAAAGGAATATATTGGTTCCTGACAATATAGAAATTAAAGATATTATGTGCGGGTCAGAAGCTAGTGAAGTAAGATCATTGTTACAAATCAGCTATCCTATGGAAAATGGGATTATTAAGAACTGGGAAGATATGGAGCACTTGTGGGATTATGCATTTTACGAAAGAATGAAGTTGCCTACACAAGGAGAGAAGATCTTGTTAACCGAACCACCAATGAATCCGTTGAAGAATAGAGAAACAATGTGTGACGTTATGTTTGAAAAATATCAATTTGGAGGTGTTTATGTAGCAATTCAGGCAGTATTAGCATTGTATGCTCAAGGTTTGAGTTCTGGTGTGGTTGTCGATTCTGGTGATGGGGTCACACATATTGTTCCAGTGTATGAATCGGTTGTTTTGAACCATTTGACCAAGAGATTGGATGTTGCCGGTAGAGATGTCACCAGAAACTTGATTAACTTATTATTACGTCGTGGTTATGCATTTAATAGAACGGCCGATTTTGAAACTGTTCGTCAAATCAAAGAAAAGTTGTGCTACGTTTCTTATGACTTAGATCTTGATTCAAAACTTGCTCGCGAAACTACTACGTTGGTTGAGTCGTATGAATTACCTGATGGTAGAGTTATTAAGGTTGGATCTGAAAGATTTGAAGCACCAGAATGCTTATTCCAACCAAATTTAGTTGACGTTGAACAACCTGGGGTTGGAGAAACATTATTCAACACTATTCAATCAACTGATGTTGACGTTAGAACGTCTCTTTTCAAAGCTATCGTTTTGTCTGGTGGATCTTCTATGTATCCTGGTTTACCATCTCGTTTAGAAAAAGAATTAAAGCAATTGTGGTTGACTAAGGTATTGCATGGTGATTCCACAAGGTTAGATAAATTCAAGGTTAGGATTGAGGATCCACCAAGGAGAAGACACATGGTATTTATCGGTGGTGCAGTTTTGGCTAATATCATGGCAGATAAAGAACACATGTGGATCACGAAACAAGAATGGGAAGAACAAGGAACTCGCGTGTTGGAAAAATTAGGACCTCGTTAATTTTTGTTACTTATTTTCTTGTATATTATTATTACTCTAAATATGAAACTTTTTCCCACTTCTTCACTACAAAAAGAATAGAGCAGATTTCTCCTTTTTACAATATTATAGTTTAAAGTTTCTTTATTATTAAATAGTCAACTGACCAATAAAAGATGCTTATAAATTTATACATTGTAATAGTAAAAGTACATTATTAAAATTAACCGAAATTCAAATCTTCAATTTGCTTCAAAACGGTATCGACTAGACGATCGTAGACGTCCGAGGTAATCAAACCGTTACCATTAACACGATTATTATGGCCAAAATTAACGGCCAGATGAACTAAGTCCCTGACAAAAGTTTCACTGACAATCTTAGGATTCAAAAAATCACTATTTAAACATTGCTCTACGGTCCATCTTTCATTAGGATTTCTAGTAAGACATTTTTGCATCAATTCAACAGCACTTTGGGGTACCTTTTTATCGCCTATGCCTTTACTTGGATATTGAATCTTTACCTGGGGATTCATGATTGCCATTACTCTTTGATTACCAGAGTATCCACCATACGGCGGTTTCCCGTAAATCATTTGATATATTATACAACCACATGACCATACATCTGATGGCTTTCCAACTTTCCATGTGTTTCTTTGCAGTCCATACGATTGTTGTTGATTATTATTGTTACTTGGTACGGGTAAACCTGGAAAAGCTTGGCTAACCTCTACTAACGCCTCAGGTGCCATATAGTTCGGTGTACCAATTTGTGATTCACGGTAAATATTTGCAGTGTGATCGGGTACAGCATTCGCTATTCCGAAATCAATAATCTTCAAAATACCTCTAATAAATAAGAAATTAGCAGGTTTAAGGTCACTATGAACTATTCCTGCTCTATGCACCGCTTGAACACATTTTAAAATCTCAATTGAATGATATTTGACAAAGTTAATATCCAAAACATTATTCATGCTGAGCTTATTTTGAAAGACATGTGCTAAATCAATATCACCGCATTCCATCACTAAATATATAGAACCCTCACCAATTGCGTGATCAACTAATTTAACCACTCTATCTGCATCCTTTAGCTTTAACAACAAATCAATCTCTCCTTTAAAGCCCTGTACACACAGGTCATCAAATTGATCAAAAGTTACCTTTTTAATAGCATATAGCTTATTATTGGACAAAGATTTGACCTTGTAAACTTTTGACGAACCACCTCTACCCAATAACTCTAATTTTTCATATTGATTTCCATTGATACTAATACATTTCTTCCTTTTGTGATCATCTGAGCTACTGGGAGGAGGTACTTGTGATTGTTGCACAATTGGTTTAGGCAATTTTGGTTTTCTGAAATCTCCCTCGTTGGATGCAATTCTGTTAAGACGATCTGGAGACACATTATTCAATGGTGGTCTTGGCTGTTCATTTTTTACATATATATTAGACTCCTTTGAATCTGAGTTTATATTTTCTTTATTGCCTTCTTCCTTTGTATCTGCTAAATAAGAAGAAATAAACCCGTTCTTATCCAGCTTATTGTTTGTTTCATTCCTCGAATTGTTTAACTCACTTATTTCCATTTCAATCTCTTGAATACTTTTAGATTTGGATAAATGGCTTTCTATTTCGTTTATCCTTTTCTGTTCATCAATCCGCCTACGCAATTCAGATTCTTTCTGCTTTGAGATAATATCATCTTCTGGTGATTCAGATTTCATTTTTTTTAATGTTTTGAAAAATACTGATTCTGTGTTCTTCTCTTTTGAGTTATCGATTCGATTAAGTTTTGGGGAAAAGCCAGTCGTGAATAAAGGCGGAGGAGTCGATAATGCATTATTATTACTCTTATTATTTTTATTATCATTATTGTTATCATTAATAATAGATGCAGCCTTGTCATGCGGGATTTGGAATTTATTAGGATCATTAGTAGATATACCGTCATATTCAGCTTGCGTACTTCTTTCTTCACTCAATTTTAAGGCCCTTTTGGGTGGTCCTAGTATCCTTCCAAATCTTCTGGTTCCTCTCATTCTCTTTAGAGTATGAGCTTGTGAAGCATTTGATTTTGTTTGGGATGAGGAGCTTGGAGGAGCATTTTCATTAAAAGTAGTAGAAGGCGTATGATTGGACGAATTCCTCGATGTGGATTCATGTGGAGATATATCCATTAAATCGTCATTATACTCTGAAGTTGTATTATGTGTATGTGAACTGAAATTATTTGTTGACAAATTAAATGAGTTGTGGGTTGAAGCATTATTTTGATTTTGGATATGTGAATTAGCGGTTAGCATGTCATTATGATTGATGTTGTAGTCTTTATTATCATTTGGAATGCTGGTTGATATGATTGAATTATGACTGTGACTAGAATATGGCGTGTTTGATTTCTCTATAGGATTTAATGGTTCCGATTCTCTGAAATGAACTGACAATTTGTTTTTCAAGTTGTTCTTCGATCGACTATTGGGAAAGTCAAATTCATAGATTCCCGTTATTTGCGAAGGCAGATGTTTTGTTCTTTCATTTAATAATGCTATGCTATATGAACTCAAAGCGGGTGGTAAAAATGTATTGTCATCATCTTGTGCATCCATAAAACGTCTTTTACCGTTAGACAGCTTCGGTATATTACTGGACGGCGTTATATCATTAAGTGGCATTATATTTCGATATGTGAATATGACATAGGGGATATAATTAGTGTATATTTGAGCGATTGATAATGATGTGAAAGGATAGACTCTGCGTGAACTTAGATAGCCCTCTTAATACTTCAAAATTCCCTTGAATGACCGTTGAAATCAATTAGACTAAAAGTGCAAGTCTTCAATGAATTATTGTCTATGTATAAGTTATATACAATGCTTAGAGATGTTAATCTTCAAGTATCCAAATGTAAACAAAGGTGAATTCCAAAAACCACAAAACACGTTTTTGTGTAATAAAGGAAAAAAAGATCAAGAAAAAAGAAATGCTCCACGGCAGGTTCGAACTGTCGACCTTCAGATGACACAGTTAATTTAACTATGAGACTGACGCTCTGCCAACTGAGCTAGTGAAGCCACTTCTAATTGGCAAAATAAAGTTTAGAATATATTAGTGCTACTTAAGTAATTATAAGTTTAAATAAATAAGTATATATATATATACTAACCGCTTGAAAAGGATTGCAAAAAACGTGTATATAACACTCTATATAATTTATAAAACTATAGAAACAGTAATGAGCATGGATTAGTTAGAACCCACCAGTCATGTTTCTAATTTTATCAACTTCCTCCTGTAATGCTTTTAAATCGTCTAATATATTGGCCGTGCTGTCATTATTTGAGTTATTCGCATATATTCCTGAGATATCGTTTTCTTGAACTTGACCGTTCAAAGACACTTTGGGTGGTAGTGGGGGTGGAGATGAACTGGATATTATGTTGTTGCTACTTGTTGATGTATTTCTTTTCCTTGATGGAGGTGGTGGAGGTGGCACCGGCCTCTTGTTACTAATCCCGTTCATTGTGCTGTTGGATAAAGGTGATCTTGGGGGAACTGGTGGGAGTGGCGCGGAGTGATTGGTCAGAGTGCCTAGGTGATTTGTAGTATAATTCAGATCGTTATTGGTAGGCAGCTGATATGCTGGGGAGCTATTTCTTGGTGTAGGGGAAGATGCTGATCTAGATCTTCTGTTGCTTGGAACAGGAGGTGGGGGCAATGATCGGTTATTGTATGATCCACCAAATTTTGACGGCGATCCATTATCTGAAACTCGCGAGTTTTGAAGGGTATTTGATAATGTATTACCCGTCATTTGATTAGTAAATGTTTGTAAAGATATCTTAGGAGTTGATTCAGTATCTGAACTAGTTGGAGCAAATAATTTGGCCATATCGCTTGGATCAGATACATGTGGCATTGAGGAAGTATTCTCATCAGTTCCATTATCAATAGAGCCCTTATTATACATTTGAGATATTTGGGCAGGCCCAGTCATATTAGGCTTTAGGTATGCTTGTTGTTGTTGATTTTGCTGCTCTGGTTGTGGAGATGGACTGAAATATCTAGCCATCTGAGCAGGTCCAGTCATATTGGGTTTCAAATAATCTTGCCGTTGCTGTTGCTGTTGTTGATCAGGCTGAGGAGAAGGACTGAAAAATCTTGCCATCTGTGCTGGGCCAGTATTGTTAGGTGCTAATAAGTTATCTTGACTGTAGCCATCGTGGAAATGAATATTAGCAGGAACACCATCAATTGATGCAGTATCGACAGAATGTAAATTCTGAAAGTGGTTTATTTGGGATTCCATGTCTTTTAAAATTTCCCGTTCCTCTTCGTCGTTTTGATGAGCGGGTTGCTGTACCGACTGTGACTGATTGATCTTGTCTAATAACTGATCCATTGGCAATGAATAATCAATCTGTTGAGGTTGAGGAGAGGGAATAGGTGAGTTTAAAACCACCGAATCATGAATATCAGTTACTATTTGGTCAGAAAATTTGACTTTCTTTGATTTTTTCTTTTTATGATTGACCTCACCTGGTCTCTCACCTGTCAACATAAATTGGGTAAAGCTATCCAAATCTAACGGTTTGCTTTCGTCTTTTTCATCAGCTCGTAAAGAATCATTATCATTTTCGTTATTGCTACTTTCGTCGTCGTCGTCACTTTGTCTTTTCTTGCTCAAAATTGAAGGGGGTGTAGGAACTGAAGTCTGTACTTTGATTAGTCTCCGACTAGGCTCTAACCCATTCAACGCATGCGAAATCAATCTGAGTAATGCAAAAAATTCTCCAATGTTTATAGAATGTAATATCTTATTAAATATTTTTCGTAATTTGTCCTTTATCGAATCTGAAATCTTAAAGTTATGTAAAAAGCTGTACACATCATTCATTGAAACTGTTCTTGAATTTGTTCGAGCTAGTATATCACTATACCATCTCATATACGTCTTGGATTCTTCTAGAGTTAATTCTTGAGCAGTTAACGATAGTGGTATACTAGCTTCATCGTCGTCATAATTGCCAACGTTGCTTTGATTATTAGGGTAAGGCGGAGATGAGTAAGGCAACTGATCTGCCAGAACATTGGAATACTTGTATGAATTAGCAGTATTCGATCTATCAAAGAGCCCACTATTATTCTTAGAATTAAGATCACTGTTGCTGTTGAACCCAAAAGACACGGGCGGTGCCGGAGAGTTAGACTCGCTGTTACTAGTTGGCTTTATATTTAACCAATCAAAACCTGAACCATTCATAATATTCAATTTTCACGTTAAGCAAAAAACCTATAGTTAGACTAGTGATTGTAGGTTTTTAATGGTAGAAATCTTGTAGATAATATAAGTATAATTGTAAATAATGGATTAATTTAATGGCTATCAAATATGTGCGCACGTAAAATTATATTGAAGAATGCTTACTCAAATGATATAGTATTTAGCTTGGGCAGTATGAACATAAATTTGAAAAGAAAGGGATCGACTTATAAGTCCACATTAAAGAAACCACGGAAAAATGGGTTTGGGTTTAATAATGGTCAAAATGGGAGTAGTGAATCTGAATCTGAAGAAATGAGCTTCGAGAAATCTATTCAAGCCAAATCTCAGAGGATAGCGAAGCAATTGTCCGAAGATAATAAAACAGACATAGTTGACATAATATCAGAGTTAGAAGAACCTGATTCAAAAAATCAACCGAAACAAAAGGTCGAAGGGCTGAAATATATCAATAAATTATTAGAATCGAAAAAGCAACGTGCAAAAGATCGCATACTATCAAGACAAGAGTATACAAACAAGCAAATAGAAGAAAATAAAGATGCAATAGTATTTGAAAGTGAGGATTACAAGAAACAGAAGGAAGAAGTTTTGAAAATGAAGGAAGAAGATCTTGTTGAGGATAAAGAACCGAATAATGCTCAGTTCTATTCGAATCTTTTGCAAGTTAGAGATAGGCGAAACGATGTAAGTGATATTCCTCAAAGCATAATACCAAGCCAGGGAGGAAATAGAAGAGAGGCTAATGAAGTTTTCGAAAATAATAAAACAAATGAATCTAAAGGAATTACACGTAAGACTGGTTTTAGTATGAATATATTGAACTATAAATCGAACGAAAAGGATGAAAAAAATCAATTAATAGAAAATTTAAAGAACTTAATTAGGAGTAAAGTTACCCCAGATGATATTCGTGAATATAAAAAACGATATTGGAATAGACATGACAATTAAATTACTATGAATAAATGAATGACAAGCATAAAATGTAGAACTATAATTGTAAAATTATAATTAATGCACTGATGAATTAAAACTAATCTTCTCTCATTGCTTCTTGCAACGCTAAAGTATCAACATGCTGTTGTCTTTGAGTACGAGGAGCAACACTTGAACCGGTAAGGTTATTCGATGTCCAGTCGACATCTTCTTCTAAGTTCTTGTTACTTGGGATTTCACCAGCTCCGTTGGATACATTGGAACCAGCCATCCTCTCAATTTCTTGAGCGGAAGGCATGAAAATAACTCTAGATCCTGGAGACTTAGCCATGTTTTGCATAGCATCCAAGTATCTGATTTGCATAGCTGGCTTAGAAGCCAAGATATCGGCAGCTTTTCTCATTAACTTGGCACTTTCAACTTCAGCCTTAGCATTGATGATCTTACCTTCACCAATTCTCTTGGCTTCAGCAGCCATAGATAAGGAAGCTTGGACCTTTTCTTGTAATTGCAAGTCCTTGATCAAAATAGATTCAATGTTGACACCCCAGTCAAATGCAGTCTTGGCGATGACACCTTCAATCGATTCGGCAATTTCTTCTCTCTTTTCAACCACATCTTGCAATGCTCTGCATCCAATAACATCTCTCAAAGTGGTCTGGGTTCTTTCAACGATAGCATTATGGATATCTGAAATAGAGTAGATAGCCTTTTGTGGGTCAATGATATTATAGTATACCACGGACGTGATAACCACACTCACATTATCCTTGGTAAAACAACGTTGTGCTGGAATTTCACGAATAATCACCTTGATATTCACTCTTGTCAACTTCTCAGACCAAGTATTAACGTATGTAAGACCTGGTTCGACAGTTCTCGACAATGCACCAAATGTTTGGACTAAACCAACTTCACCTTGTTGAACTTCCTTATATGGATTCGAGCAAAGACAACAGTAGGCCCCACATGCACCAAACATTGACCCAAGCCCACTAATAAAGGATTGGTATCCGCTGGCTTTAGGAGTTTCATAATTTCTAGCAAAGTTTTTCATAACCATTTCTGGTTTCACACCTGGCTCGTGGTTAACTACTGGAGCTGGCTTTTGAAATTGAGGTTCGGCCTCGTAATCATCCT
The DNA here is from genome assembly GCA_003708965.2 of Debaryomyces subglobosus. NCBI lineage: Eukaryota > Fungi > Ascomycota > Pichiomycetes > Serinales > Debaryomycetaceae > Debaryomyces > Debaryomyces subglobosus. The sequence continues at coordinate 102,223 of PPOW02000018.1, read as the reverse complement.
GTCTTAATTGACTAGGTCCTGGGTTTTGTCTTTTGTAATTGTCTGGATCAAACGATTCTGCTGAAGACATGATAGCTGGTATAATATTTTTTGTATATATTAAATGGAGATTCTAATAATAAATTAAATATTTAAATATTTGAGTAATTATTGTTTACACTCGTTGTCGAATCAAAATAAATCTCGTATTCGCTAAGAAGGAATGTCTTGCCTATTTATACATATTTACGCAGTAAGTATCGCCGACCATAACCGGTGTGTTGTTTCACCCTTTGACTCAAGGCTGAAAACTAACGTCGACTAATGACTCAAATTTTCATGCATCTCTTTTTCAATAGTCTTTATAACTAATTGAACTGCCAAACCTAGTCATGATTTTATGTCGGCACATATATATTGCAGTAGGACCGTATATCGGATAGATTGTAAATATGCTTTATCATGCCTCTGCTTGAAAACTCACTTATAATTTGGTCATGGGGCAGACCAAACGTACTGCGTCTTGCATAGACCCTTTTGGATGGCTTATACGGTACATACGAGATACGTTGATTGACCCACTATTCTTATTTAGGTGTAAATAAAATCATGACGACGGGTAATCGGACAATAGTACGTAGTTACATAATATTTATTTTAACAATAGGCCAGCCGCACTAGCTGCTTGACCGTTTCGTAGGTTCTTGGCTGAGTATGTGCAATTAGCGTACAAGATGTGACGAACCGATATTAAAGAGAAGATAGACTGTCATGTTTCAAGATAGTGACAGGAACAAATGAGATATTATTCGTGAGTAGCTCAATACATTTGTGAACATCATGAATAAGTGGTGGGGATATGAGAAGATATAGGCTGACACAGAGCGAAGTGCGAAATGCGAGGAGGGGTGACGGAAATAAAGATGCATTAGCGGATACAAAAGTCGAACTCGTGTAACTTCTCCAAACTAATTAGTCACATGGGGGAAGGATCACTTGCACGTGCCCAAATCAGAATAACGATTTTTTCACGATACGTCTATGGTCAAAGTATTTAGAACAAAAAAAGGAGTCACAATTGAAGCTAGCTTAGGTTGAGTACTTATTAGATCATGGGTCTATTCATTTCAGAAAATAAGCTAGAGAATTTGAAGCTTTACAAGTACTCTTCGGAGGACCATTCGATTATTTCGAAATACATATTGAAAAAATGGTGGAACTCATTTGTGGAGATCTTTCCGCTTTCAATGGCACCAAACTTGGTGACATTGCTTGGATTAGGGTTCATTGTATTGAATTTGTTGTGTGTGTTTTACTATGATCCTTATTTGGACCAAGAGTCGCCTAGATGGTGTTACTTCTTCTATGCATTTGGGTTGTTTATGTACCAGACGTTCGATGGTTGTGATGGGTGCCATGCAAGAAGAACTGGGCAAAGTGGGCCTTTGGGAGAGTTATTTGATCACTCAGTGGATGCTATCAATACAACATTTGGTACGATTGTATGTGGATCAATGTTCAATTTAGGATATGGTTGGTTGTTTCTCATTGCGCAGTTTGCATCTGTGTGCAATTTCTACACTTCGACTTGGGAAGAGTATCACACGCATACTTTGTACTTGTCAGAGTTTAGCGGACCAGTAGAAGGTATTTTGATGATCTGTGCGTGTTTTATCTTGACAGGGATTTTTGGGCACCAATTGTGGTCAATCAACTTGTTTGAACTTGACTTGAGTTCCATTGGCTACAGCGACCATTATATTGTCGACTCATCAAGCATAATCGTCGTTCTTGGATTAGGATCATTATACTTTAATATCTCATCTGCTATGGCCAACGTTAGCAAGAAGTACGCCTCTGAATCCAACGCTAATTCGTCGAAAGGCAATAATGCCACCTTTGAAGCTTATAAAGGCTTAATACCATTTTTTGGGTATTATGCTACTGTCGTTTTGCTTGTAGTCATATACCCTGAAACTATCTCACAATTTGGTTTCCCCTTGGTTATTTCTATTGGTTGTTCTATTGCTTTCTCAGTCGGCAGAATTATTTTGGCCCACTTGACATTGGATGCTTTTCCAATGGTACAATACCCAATGTTCATGCCAATCATCCAATTAGTATTGGCTAAGATCTTGATTGATATTTATGGCTACGATTACTACAAAGTCATAGGTGCCGTGAGCTGGTTAGGTTGTGGAATCACCTTAGGTATCCATGCGTTTTTTATCACTGAAATTATTAGTGAGATTACTTCCTACTTAGATATCTATGCTTTAACCATAAAGCATAAGAGAGCCTAGAAATATTATGATTATTTATGAGGCATTTATTTAGATTAGATCTATAATTAGCTTGTTTTAATAAATCTCCTGCACTGCATCAAATTGATATAAGTTCGTACATTTTGAAGTATATAATTCATTGGATAATCCATAAATAACGAATGAATAATGAAGGAAAAAAAATATGATAGAGAAAGTTCAATTCTTTATATACAAGGTTTTTGAATAATCTTTGATTGATTAGGCAAGGGCAGGCTTTTCAGTGTTCTTGAAGGCTTCTTCAGAACCTGGGGCTAAAACATCTTGTGCTGATTGTTGTAAAGACATTTCCTTTTCCATCTCTTGTAATTGTGTTTCGGCTAAGATGGCCAAAGATAATGGAACACCAAGTAATAAAGCGGAAGATGTCAAAGTCCACAATAAGTTACCGGATTTGTTAAAACCAGAATATAATGTGTCTTTAATGATTTCACCAGCAGAAACAATTTGTGTTCTTTGTTGTGGTGGAATAACATCTTTCAATGCAACAATTCTATCGAGAATAGTTTCATTTTCAACATCGAAATCGTCGTCTATGTCAGAATCTGAATCGGAGGCTTCACTATCACTGAAAGTTTCTTCTTTTGCTGCATGAGTAGCAGCTGGACCTTGATCAAATCTAGTAGCAGACTCGTCGTCAATTTGAGTTAACTTAACCATTTTATTTTATTATTATAATATATTAATCTATTGTATTGCTCTTTCTATTCTATGTCAAGCATTTCCAAAGTATCGGAAGTCGAACTTTGTCAAAACTTTTCAAAATGGTAAACACACTACCAGTACTATATATTCATGCTTATATATTTATAATGATGGCTGTTATTAAGTATATACAATTCATACATCATAGTTTTCCAAATCGTCATCTAAGATTAAATTTGGTATGTCCTCTGTAGAAACCTGGTAACCAAGACTTGTCATTTGAAGAGGGTAATTTTTGATATTGTAAAATTGCAATAATGCTCGTAAAGCAATTTCTTGATCGAATGAGTTATTGAAATCGTTCTCTAGATCCTTTCCACTGAGCCAGTTATCTCTTAGCGACAATCTACAATTGAGATACACCTTGGAAATTAAGTCCATATTGATCGACTTCCATTTTCTTCCTTGGTACGGGATCAATTTTTTCAATATTTTTAAAATCGGCTTTTTGATAAATTTGTTGTCGTAATTGAGTAGGATAATTTTGAATATTTCAGTTGGCTTCAATTCGTTTAGCGTGAAGATCCTCTGAGTGAGATTTTTTATTAATATTTTGTTGGTGATGTTGAGCAAATTTATCAAGATAAAGCAGAAATTTTCGTTTACTCTTTGGATAGTTATGTTACTAATATTATAGGCATCAATTTCATTTGGTAACTTCAGTATCAGACTCTTGTTTATGAATTCATATTTATATTCTTGAGGAAAGCTCTTGAGGCAGTTATTGAAAAATTCAAATTTTGGCAATTTTATTTGTGGATTCATGAGTTGATTTTGGTTTATTAAGATCTCATACTCGGCAACGTTATCCAGCTCATCAGTTCCGTCTTTATTATTATAGAACTCTTGAAGATCACTGTTATTAAAAGCTCTGGTTATGTATTCAAATAATACATTGAAATATTGTTCGTCAAACAATATAGATGAAAAGTAGTAATACTTCAATACATGATTGGTTTTGAACCATTTGAGTAAAAGGAATATGATGCTACTAGTTGCCTTTAACGTAATTTCTTTAATATTCAATACCTCAAGTTGCTGCATTAAGACAAAATCGATTTTGGTTTTAGATTCCCTGTCGACATTTTTGCCGTTATTGAAGTATGAACTCTCAGGATTCAATTCCCACTCTGCAAAATTTAAGTTATAATCTAACCTATTCGACTTCATAGTTTCAATTAATATCAGAATTAAAGAATGGAATCGACTGAGATTCTTTTTATAGAAAGATCCAACTCTTAAGAGAGAATGAATCTCATCCTCTTTCTCTGGATATTTTTCGTATAATTCATCATTATAGTCAAAATCATTGAATTGATAGGACTTTTCTTCCTCATATTCATTCACAAAACCTCTTTCTTGGATCATGAATTTTTGCCTTTCATTCCATAACTGCTTATTAGAATAACTCTCATATACTGAATTCTTTAGAATATCACTGGCTTCTTTTATAGCGTAAGGTACTTCTGCCTCATTGGTTTTCGGGTAAATGAATGGCATACCTTGGTTGGTTTGATACAGCTTACGTATCTTTTCTCCACCGGACATGTAATCTGATGGAGCTGAAGGCGGTGATGGAACTGGTGTAGCGATATGTACTGTCTGCGCAGGTAATTGACTAAGAATTGTATGTGATTTGTTGGGTCTTGGATTTTCAAGTAAGTTAGATAACGAATTGGAATGACTATTCATAGACATGAAATACTGATATTCATTATCTATTGATTTATTATCTTCTTCTAAAGCTTCCTTTAGGGCACTAAATTCATATATGTCTTTTTTTGGAAGCATCTTTATTTCATCCTCTTTGTACAATGGAAACCTATCAGTCAAGTCTTCTCTGAATGTGAAATAATCTAAAGGTGAACAAGTTAGTTTATTTGTAGGGATATCTTTACCTCGTTTATTAACTATTCCATGCATGTCAATCAACAAGTCGTTCACTTTTGATATATGGGGGCTATCACCCATCTCAATTAGTATTAATTTCCATACTATCATGAATAAGTACCGGGCCTTATAAGTCCTATTCTGGTTCCATTTCCAATGCTCGATAAATCTAATAAAGTCAGAAATTATGTCAGATTTTGCAAGAGATTTACGCAACTTTCTCCAATTACTAATATCCTTTTCATCAAGTATTACGCTAATCATAAAATAAAATAATGTTAAGGCTTTGAAGTAACAGGATTCTGTTTCCATTGGCAACTCCTCGTTGAAATCATTTTTGACATCAGCCTCTATTCTTTCATCAATAAAAGATTGCAACATTAAAGTCAATTTTTCAAATAGTCCCAATTGAAATAATATCTTACAGTTGGCTTTAATTGAATGCATTTGCTCTTCCTTGTCCTTACATTCGCCGTATTTCCCGAATGCAAAGTATATCAATAATCCCAATGATTTTCCCTTATATAAGTCAACATCAGAGATACACCATTCCACCAATTCTATATCACTGATATCCAAGTATTTTTTCTCTTGATCGTAGTTTTCCAGATTTTGTTGCAATCCTCCTAATAAACTGAAATCATTGAATGCAAACCATTCACTCAATTCTGTATCCAAACTCCCATAATCTCGATATTCATAGGCTAAGTGTGATTTCGTGACTAAAAACAGGTAATTGTTGGCTATCGACCTCCCTTGAGCATCATTTTCGTCATCTCCGCCATTATTTTGGTTGGCGATCTGTTCTGCTCTCGCATTCAACTTCTTTTGAAATGTTTCATCTAGCGATGTATCGTACAACTCCTTTTTTGTGGACGCATCTGGATTATCTATAAGCTGATCCTCAAGTTGGTCAATCAGAATAAGTTCTTCTTGCATAGACATTCTTGAACGTAAACTAGAGCCTTGTTAATCACCAATTTATCGATTTTGTATGGGTGTAATTGTTTGATATATATATATATGAGGATTTATACACAGGACTTTGTCCCTTTCTAGCTACTTCTTCCTTTTAGTACTGAAAGAAATGGTTACACTTTAAAATATCATCATAGTGATCAAGACTTCATCATTCAACATCTTGTCATACGAGTATACCAATCCAAAGACACATTTGCTACTATTAATGTTTTTGGATTTACAAGAGTACTTTAAGGTGATTCAATAAACTCACGTGATCTTATTTATGGATCAAATTTTTCTAGATACTAATAGTAATTACCATGAATGTAAGCTGGGACAACTACGTCTAGCGGACAGATAGATGGATTATTTTGTTGATTAATTAAGCCAGCATTTACATCATTTTACATAACCCATTTTTATTTTCTTTTGATTCCACATCGATTTTCATTTTGAAGTTATAATAATATATTTGCATTACATATGAATAATTTAGATCAAATCATAAATTTGAAAGTCAAGGTGACTACGTTATTAGACCAGTCAATTACAGGTACAATATATGCATATTCCCCATCCAATGAACTTCTAGCATTGAAAACTAGCGGCAGTGGTAAGAATAATGTTAAACCAGAAACTTTTAGATTCATTAATACAGCATTTATCAAAACTATCCAGGTATTACCCCCATTTCCTAAGAAGAATCAACACGTACATTATAAGAACTCCAAGACCGTAACAAAGGTTCCAATAAGTGAGATTGAAGCCAATTTAAATGATTCCATCGTGAATTACAAAACTAACATTTTAATTAACAACCCCAAGGCATCGCCAATTGCAATTAAGATATTCGAGAAGTTTTTTAAGTTATACGGGGCTGAAAATGTTAAATGGCAGGGGTCTGATATTGTACTATTTAATGAAATTAGGTTGGCAAAGCCTTATACGCTAGGAAAATCGGGCAATATTATCAAATTGGATGAAAATTCTAAAGCCATGAATATGGTTGAAGATGTGTTGAGGGAAATTTGGCTCGAAGTGGATAATGAAAAGCGTGGTGGTTAAATTAATTTGTATAAAAATTTATGATATATAGTAAATATTAATCTTGTTAATAGTACAATCTCCAGCATATATCTAGACTTTCAAATAATTGCATACCCTTTTGGCGGGTACCTTTAAAACCATCTAGATCTTTCCATCGTAAGTTGTACTGCCCATTTATGAATTGTGTGTTATCCATTATGGAATCTATAGCAAAAGTTTTCTTATTATTCGAATGTAAAGTTTCAAAAAATATGTTAAACCAAGAGAAGCACCATTTCTTGAATGAAATCCTCACATCCTTTAAGTCAGAAATGTATACTGGTTTTCCTGGAACAATTATAAGATTATTATTCTGTTTCTTTCGTATATCCGAAGCATGGACTTGGTAGGCTTGTTTAGCTTGGACTCCATTGGGGTAATCTTGTCGTTTGATATACGTCTCGAGAACTAAGTCTAAGTCTAAACAGCTGATAAATATATCTTCTGAATACTCGAGATTATTTATTCGTATCATTGTGATACAGGATTTCTTCAGATCAAACATTGATATATTTTGGGTGAATCCATGATATATATTTTTTAATTCAGGTGAAAGATTTAAGTATTCAAACCAATACTCAAGGTATCTTCTTTGAGATAATATTGATACGCCATCTCCAGAACTGGGCCTCATTCTTTTTTGAGTATAAAATTCTATTACCTGAAGTGGATCAGTTTCTAGTTGCAAATTCAAACTCTTATAGATTAAATATGAACAACATATTGTTCCTGATCTTCCTTTGCCTGATTTGCAATGAAGGACCGCAACATTCTTAGTAGATTCGCTTAAGAACTCGTCTATTTCTTTTATGCTCTCAAGAATTATCTCTATAGTTGGCGGCTGATGATCTGGAAACGGAAAATGGCTAACTTTAGACATTACATCTTTATCTTCGTACCCCGGTTCCTCACCTCTTAGGTTCCAAATATGCCAATGGGAGCTGTGGTTTGCATTCAAAAATTTTACTAAATCTTCTACTGGATGTCTGTAGAATGTTTGTAAATAATTGGTAACTGGTCCTGAACAAACAATTATTTGAGGAATTATGTATGACAAGTCAAACAGTAAATTCAATGCTGGATCATAATGACTTTGTTTCGGAGACGCCACGATGGATCTTAATATAGATTTCATTAATGTTTATGAATTTAAACTAACACAACAACAAATTTTCATCCATTGGTATCCTTCAATGTAAGAAGAATAAGTACAAGAGTAATTTAATCAGCTCAATGGGTCAAGTATAAATCTTTATATGGGTGCAATATAGGCGCTCGCAACTTTTAGCCACAAATACTACATTGTTGTTAGAAAGCATTTATAATATTTTATAATACTTAGATAATAATATAAGAAAAGGTTATATACATATAAATCATCGAAATCAAACAGATTAGATTATGAATTTACAAGAGAGTATCGAATTCTGAACAAGCTGAAGGCCAGTATCCGACAAATAAGCAATTTTTAAGGCAAATGTAAATTTAATAATTTTACATCATTGATTTTCTCATAACTTCCTCAATCTTTTTGGTTAAGATTGGATCATTCTTGATTCTCTTTTGCATTTTAGTAGCCTCAGCAAACGAAGTGGCTTGAACCTTTTCTTCGATAGTTCTTGCTAAGTTTGAAGATTCTTCGAATAAGACAATTGCTTCATCAACCTGTTCCTTTTGCAATTTAATTTGAGCTAAAGAAATTCTTGCCAATTCAGATTTTGGATCTAATTCACAAGCGTCAGTTAATAATTTTTCTGATTCATCCATTCTTTCTAAACTTTCTCTGGAAATTAAAGTAGCCTTGTTAATCAATGGTAAAGCACCAACCGAGTAAGTTGGCAAAGCAGATTGTAATCTAGCAGCGGTGTCAAATTGCTTGCATGCAGCTTGAATGTCACCACGATCAGCTAAGATTTCACCATAGTAGTTTGGAATTTCTGGCGAAGTAGGGAACTTCAACTTTGCTTCAGTGAATTTGTCTTCAGCAGCCTTGATATCACCATTCTTGTAAGTGATACAAGCCAATTGGATGTGGGCGTAAACATTATTTGGATTTAAGTCCTTAGCTAAAGTAAAGTTTTCTTCAGCCTTTTGTAAATCACCGGTGAGGTAGTATAATTGACCCAAGTGGTAGAAAGTATCAGGGAACTTAGGATCCATACGCTTAGCTTCTTCAAAGTCACTAATTGCTTCGGCGAAAGATGCCTTATCAGCATTGATTAAAGCTCTAAAGATGTATGTTCTTGGTCTTGGTTTCAAAGCCATGGCTTTTGCAATATCAGAAGCAGCAGCAGTAGGGTCATTCTTCAAAAATTTAATGGCGGCAGAGTATTCTAAAGCGATCGAGGCCTTAGCAGCGGCATCAGACTTATTGGTCAATTCTTCGACATTGTACGCTTCAACGGCTTGGTTAAATAAAGTATCGGCCTTTTCGTAACCCTCTTGGGTATTAGAGTTGATATTAGTCAAAGCATCGAACAAGAACTTGTCAGCACCTTCAGATGATTCGCTTAAACCTTCTGGGTTGGTTTCTTGAACGAAAGCACCGAAGAAAGAACCAATGGTAGAAGCCGATGGCAATTCTAAGGTTCTGTTCTTCAAATTAGCTTCAACAATCTTAACAGAATGCTTCTTCAATACTCTTTCTAAAACTTGTTCAACAGATTTGTTACTGAAGCCACCATAGATAGTCAAAGCAGTCAAATCAAACATGGCATCGGTGTACTTTTCCAAGATCTCATAGGAGGTTGCACGACGTAACACACACTTGGTGTAATCTGGCTTTATTTTGATGGCCTCGGTAGTGTCCTTGATGACGTTTTCATGGTCATTTAACGCGGCGTAACAAGCAGATCTGTTGGAAAAAAATACCGGATCAGTTTTCAACTTTAATGCTGCCGAGTAGTACACAATCGCTTCGTCGTACTTCTTATTCTTGAATTCAGCGTTACCATCTTCCTTCAACGCAATTGCCCACTCTTCCTTTTCCTTTTCCGACAATTTAGCGATGGCGTCGTCAGTGATCTCTGGAAGACCCTTTCCATCAACTGGGTACAATTTTTCACCAGAGCTCACGCTTTTGTCAGTGCTGTCATTGCTAGTTGCTCCAGATTCACCTTCGCCATTCTTAGCCTTCTTCTTGGACTTCTTCTTTTTCTTTTTCGAGCTTGAATCCGATTGTGACTCGCTCTTTCCTAATTGTTGCTGACTGTAATAGTAGTAAGCACCAGCGGCTGAAACTCCCGCTAATGCGGTAAGCGCAATGGCTGTTCTATTCCTAGCAAAGAAGTTGGTGGTTTTATCCATTCCGGACATTTTATATGCTTTTATCGATTAAATGTATGAGAATAAATATGATTTGCCTCTAAATACACCTACAATTGGGCTTGAGAAACAATTTTTCACTGGTTCGTGAAATTCGTCCCGACGGATTTGTGCAGCACACTACTTGTATATTATTATATAATCATGATATGATAGAGTAGTAGGGGAATAAATATAGAATGAATAGGTCAGGACGATGTCTAGACACGATCCAAGTGTCATTAAGGCATAATTGAAGTATACACACAGTCTAGGCATCATCTAAGTTATTGTAGTATTGCTCGTGTTGCTGGTAACGACGTCTTGCCCGCAAATGTTCGCTATTGTCTTGGTAAGAACTTTCTCTGACAACGTCATCGTAGGTGGGTAATGGTTGAGGATCGGACGAAACGTCATCGTAGGAAGCGACATCGGAAACTGCTGATGGCTTGCGTTTTTCGGATGGGAACACGGGTCTCTGGGGAAGTGTGGGAGTTATCTCAGATGAGAAGGAGCCTTGTCTCTTCTCGTCTCCAGTGAATGGGTATGAGGGCCTTGGGGAGCCATTTGTCTTGCCGGGTAAGCTGGTGCCCGAGGCATTGGAATGGAGAGTGCTTGTCATATTCAAACCGCTCAACACTTTGATATCGGGACACTGGAGGTCGACGTATTGGACCTTGCGGTCTACTTCGCTTGCGTTCGTGGGGTCGGAGACCTTCTCGCAAGAAATACCAGCCACGATGGAAAGTCTGTACGAACGAGAGATGTTGCAAGTTTTGAACGATGGCGATAAGTAATCAGGCAAGACACAATTGTCGTAGTATTTTCTTGGAATTTCGAGTTCGTATACATCGTTGAGCGTGGCATTAGTGCTGGTGGCAGAGGACGATTTCAGACGTCTGCAGTTCTTTAAATCAAACTTCAAGTTCTGATATGCATTATTGCATACGTTGATATTGTCAACATGCTTCGCTTTGTGAATGTCCAGGACAGATCCATCTGTCTCTAATACCGATATGATTGTTGTAGACGTTAATTCGACTATCAACTTTTGTAAATATATTACACCTAGCCCGTTACTTTCTTCGGGCTTTCCATATTGCGCCAAAGAATACCTTGAGGGCTTTATGTTTGATACAAAATATAGCTTAAACGATGGCGATTTGGTGGGAATCAAAAATGCTGGGTGCCTAAACCTAACCTCAAACGAAAATGGAACGTCTTTCGACTCCACTCCTACAATATCACTCTTCTTGCGAGTCGACAGAGAAGGAGATGAAGTTGGAGGTGCAGAAGAAGGACCATTTATGAATCGCAGCAAAAACCCTTTCCGTGACGCGGATGCCGATGTTGAAGGAGCTTGTGGAAGTGGCTTCTTCTCTGGGGCTACAACAAGGCCCACTATTTCTGGAATTCTATCGGAAAACATCATCTCTTTCCTCACAAAAACCTCTCTGTATTCTTCGTAATCTCCCCCGTGGACCAATGGTTGGTTATGGCTATCCAAATCCAACGGTAAGAAAATAAATGGATCCACAGACCGCAAATTGGCCTTCAAGAAAGATGAACGTTTGCATGTCACTTTCACGTAATACTTAATACTAGCAAACTCTCCCAACCCGCTTAATGATGGCGGAAGCTGGCTCACAATATGGTAATCACGGTGCTTCTGTGGCACACCCCCTCCTTTCATTGGCTGACTATACTGCTGGGCCATATTCTTAATTGTGTTGGCATTGAAATTTCCATTATTGATTATCAAATCAAAATTCTTCTTGTTGAACAGCACCTTATTCGTGATCCCCTGGAGTTGCACGCAAGAATTGTTCAACGGAAGTTTGAATTCAAACGGATAACTATAATTACCGGGAGTTAAAGTGAAGTCCTTTGCCTGCGAGACTTGTCTTACGTTGTCAGGAGGAAAAACAATCACCGTATCGTACAACGCTTTATGCACATCCTGAAGTAGCTTGTCCTTCCTATCTCTTTCCCTTCTGCCTCTATCACGTCTACCATTCTCTCTTCGCTCTCGAGGAATACTGAGCTGTGACTTCGAAACCCCTTCGAGCTTCACCTGAATATAGTTAAGCGTAATTGAATTAGTCACTATCAATCTGACTGTACCTTTAATTATATCATAGTTTGTGAACGTTCCTCCCGTGGAAGAACGGTCAATTTCAATTTTTACATCACTAGAACCCATGTTATTTTCTTATTTATCCATAACAGCTAACTTTTTAGTAATATTAACTGGTCTTTCCTTACTATTTGGTAGCCTTTGTTATCATTCCTATAGTCGCCAGATATCTTTTTTGTTAGCATCCTGTATATAAATTACTCATAAATCTTGCTTTCTCCTTGTCGACTTTCCCTGCCAAAACGGCAACTGATTCTTTAAATGTTTCTTTGTCGTCCTTCTAGTTTAAATTTTATCAAGCAAACCGTAGGTTATCCTAAAATTAATACTAGATTTTCTACTACTTATTTGAATCAAGCTAGATCTTTCTCCAATTCATTAAAAATGTCTGCTCCTGCTACTACTCAAGTTGAAATTTTGCAAGAAGGTGATGGAAAGACCTTCCCAAAGCCAGGTGATTTAGTCACTATCCATTACACCGGTACTTTAGAAAACGGTAAGAAATTCGACTCTTCTCGTGACAGAGGTAAGCCATTCCAATGCACAATTGGTGTTGGTCAAGTGATTGTTGGATGGGACACTGGTATCCCTAAATTGTCTGTTGGTTCTCGTGCTAAGTTGACAATTCCAGGCCATGAAGCTTACGGAGACAGAGGTTTCCCAGGTTTGATTCCACCTAATGCTACCTTGCTTTTCGACGTTGAATTGTTAAACGTTAATTAGAGTGCTAAAGCGTGTATACAAATCTATATATGAATATATGGTTAGTGAAGAGACAGGGCGGTAGCCTGATCATTCAGTTGCCAGTAAAGTGCATTGTTATTTTTGACTACGACATTATCACACACGGCAAGCGTGGGCAATGTGACTTTGTAGTGGACATCGTAGACTTTGAATTGTGGGAGTGCGATGAGGTTTTGGCTCGTGTTGTTGGTGAGTTTGGCGTAAAATTCAATAATATTTCTATTGAATGGTAAAACGGGCAATGCTGGCTGCCTCAATGGCACTATATTTCTGTCGTCCTCAAATTTCCACTCGATATCGTCATTGATCTCGTCCGTGCTCAATTGAGTGGTGAACATGAAGATTCTGGGGGTAGGATTTTCAATAATGTATTTGAATTTCGCCGTCTTGGTATCTATGAATTCCAACGACAATAACACTCGTGGGTCTGATAATGGCAATACTATTTGCCATTCTATGCTCTTAAATTCATTAATAACTTCTTTATCTTTTCTCTTCCATTTAATACTCACAGAAGCATTAATCATCACATTTCGATGAGAAAATCCATTTTTGCTTCTCGTAGTAAAAAGATGAGTTATATCATTTTTATTTGTCATATTTTCCAGATCTATTTCTTCGACGATTAATTCTGAATTTTTCGATTTAATGCTAAATTTTGCGTCTTTAATTTGAAGTTCACCATCTTTATCCGATTGAGCAAGATTGTCTACTAGTGATAGCTTCCCCATCCATAGTCTTGTAGCAATAGGCATTGAACAGTTACTTGTGTTATCTTGAGAGCTTGAGTCTTTAGTATCTGGAGAAAGAATGAATGGGCATGGCATGTCAACTGTGCCCTCATTTCTATACCTCGGACTAATACTAAATTTGCAATCAAACGGACGGGTTATAATTGGTAATATATAATCAGCAGTATCATATATAGTCAAACTATCATCTTCGCTGCTATCTTCTCCCTCCTCGCTTACTAAAGTCTTAACATCAATTGATGCCCTAAACATATTATTCAGGATACTGGAGTTATCGTCACCATTAATAGATGAGTTAAGAATACTTATGTTCAAATTGTGAGTTTTAGTTTCTTCATCGCTAGACACTAAGGATTTTAAACTCAAGGGTTCATCATCTTTCAATTCGTTCCAATTAACTTGAGTAGTCAAGGGAGAAGTAAAACCTTGATCCTGTGCGTCAGAAATAATTTTGACCTTCGGCGCTAACAGAATCTTCTTATAAGCAACCTTTTGATTCTTAGGGCTCTTATATTGAATTCGGAAGGGTATTGAAATTTTCTCACCCACAATAATTGAATTTACCATGGAAGATTCCATTGTAATTGTTACATCCGGTTTCAAGGGCAATACTCGGATTACATGAGGTGCTTGACTATACAATCTAACAGCTGCCTTTTGTAATGCCGATTCTTTGGTAGTAGAATACATAAATTTATGATGTGAAATATTCGTGGAATCTCCATTATCTAATTCTACGGTATTCTTTCCCGTTATCCTTATCTCCTTTCCTGAGGATGATATGATGACTTCAGTCTCTAAATTGATAGATCCTATCATATATGAACCTGCTTTTTGAGAAACTTGAGAAACTTGTAAAACTTTAGAATCATTTTCATTATCAGAATCAGTAAAGCTTATGTTAAATTCTCCACTAAGCTTATTACCTTCCTCAAGAACTTTTACATTCTGTAAGAAATCAGGTGGGAGTGTAGAGTTCTGGTTTATAACGATGTCCTTATACGCACACGGGCCAGAGTTATCTCCTTGTTTTTGAAATTTTATTTCACACTTTTTGATCGATAAGCGAACATGGGCTTTATCGTCGTTCTCAGAAACGAACAGTTTTAAATGCTGTAGATATATGAGAGATTTGAAGGTTATTTGGCTAACGCAAGATTCATATAATGAACATTCATTAGGCCCAACGTCTTTGTAACGTTCGCTAAGAAGTAAAGCATCAATATCAATTAATTTAATATTATTAGTACCTAGCTCATTTAAATCAATCTGCTTTGAATCAAAACCATTTAAATTGATTTGAGTAGGTGAACGGGTTCTTAGAAATGGCAAAGATGACAAATTTAAAACTGTAGCTAACATCTTCTTAAGGTTTTTACTCTTTGAGTAGTATTCTAGCAAATTTTGTAGCACAAATTGGGAAATTCTAGTATTACCAAACTGGGCTTCGGATAAGCATAGCTCATAATATTCGACTACTTTCGAAAGTGATGCATCGTCTGACAATTTTGAATATTCGTTTGCTATTAACCAGCTTATGTACTGGTTCATGCTTCCAAGGTAAGAATGACCGTCAGAAGAACTATTATGAGAATCATCTTTTTGCAAGCAATCTTTTGCATTTAATAGAAGCGAAATTTTCCGCTTTGTTACGGCCTCTAAATCATCAGGGTTATTCAAGTATATTAGCTTGCTATTCTTGCCAGATTTTCCAGTACAGTATTCGGCAGATTTCATGAATACAAACTCAGGCCTTGTTATCAAATCGTAGTCCTGAGTTTCATGGAATTGCACGCCACCAAAGATCTTAAATACTTTTGAATTCTTTGATTTCTTTTTGTAGCCCTTTATATTTAATGTATTCAAAATTGATCCTGGTATCAACGTCATCAATTCACCCAACCATTGGTATTGGATTGATATCCAATTGTTATCATCCCTATTGTCACCATTAAAAGCATCTAGGACATTGATGATATGAGCTTTGTGTTTTTTTAAAGCCAAAATTGGTTCTTCCAATGATAGGTAACCTCTGACTATATGAAATGCAATAACATCAATTAAAGTTCTAAATTGATCATATAATTCCAAATCGTGACGAGAAACTGAGTCTTCTTTGATTATATTAGTAAAATTGTCTCTAGATAATTCAATAATGTCCTGATATGCATATTCGAGATACTTTAAACTTGCCTCTAAATTGTGTGGGTGTGATAATTGATTAAGGATTCCCTGTTTGATAAGGTTACGGGTTTCAAGAAAAATAGGAGTGAGTTCAATTTTGGTATCAATACTTGAAGTGGAAGGACATGAGTAATATTTCTTGTGGCGTTGTTTGACTTTATTTTCTATAGCTGAGTAGAAATCCACGGCAACAGCTTTTAAGTTAGATAATACGCTTGAAACCAATATCTCAGAGTCACGACCAACTGTATCAGGACAAGTATTTAAGTATATCAAACCAGTTAATTTGGGGAGCCCTGTTGCCTGTCTTAATTTACTGATCCTATCGTCGTCAGCATTAATATCTTCTGAGTTTGAAATAATTATAACCACAAGGTTTACACGGTATTCTTGATATGCATTTTTCAAAGAGTTGATTCGTTCTATCAATTCATTATCATTCTCAGAAGACTGACCCAAATTGAAGGTCACTATGCTTGCAAATGGGATATCCTCTATGTATTTTTTAAACCACTTATAAGATAATATACCGTTCGGGAAAAGATCAGACTTCATATTAAATGGTGATAGAATAGAGTGCTCATCCTCTTGAGTACTATTTCTAACTCCTTGTGGCAATTGATACTCAGTTGTTTCAATTACTTTAATTCTGTATTTGATATTCAGTAGCCTATTTTTAATAATAGAATTGTCCCATATGGCATCTCTAATATTGAATTGATCAAGTGTTTTGATTAAGTTCGAAACAACTTGAGATGACTCTTCAGTTTGAAAGTATAGAAGGGGCACTAATTGCTGAAGAAATACCGAATTATAATTCTCCATTGTCTAATCCCTTTTGTTATTGACGTATAAGGCTAATATCTTTGATAATGCCAGACCTTAAATTTTGTGATACTTTTGAGAATTAAATAAGAATGGATTATAAATTCTATGATTTCGAAGAATAAAATATCTGTTTAGCTTGTTATATTATCAGTAAAGGAAATTATGTCTGACGTTATAAATGCAAATCCAACTGTTATTGATGTGTCAAATTTGCCTACAAGATTTGATGATTCAGAAATCCAGGAAAAAGAGGTCGCTAGAAATACAGAATTAGTGGATAAAATATTATCACTCTCACTATTGAACCAAGGTAATTTAAACCATAATGATACCGGATCGGTTCCAGACTTGGTCTCTGATGCAGAGGCTGACACATCGTCCATGGAAGAGGAGCTTCTCGATGATGTTGATGACCAAGAAGAGGAGGAAGTAATCGATGCACAAGAAATATTTGATTTAATTTCTACAATTTCAGATCCAGAACATCCATTAACCTTAGCTCAATTAGCGGTGGTTAACTTGGTGGACATTAAAGTAACGCATGGGGCGAATAAGCAGACGGATATTTCCGAAATTCTAATCAAAATAACACCAACTATTACACATTGTTCATTAGCTACGCTTATTGGGTTGGGAATCAGAGTAAGGTTGGAGAGATGTCTTCCTCCTCGATTTAGGATCATAATTCTTATTAAAGAAGGTACTCATCAATCTGAAAACCAGGTTAATAAGCAATTAAACGATAAAGAAAGAGTTGCAGCCGCCTGCGAGAATGATCAGTTATTAAGCGTTATCCTGCAAATGCTAAGTACATGCAAGTGATACCAATACTTTTATAAAGCAATTCAAGTCCAGGGTTAACGGGAAAATGGGATAATTAAATATAATAATATTACTAATACATATATGTAAAAAAATAAATAATTTGACATTAATTAGCTAGTGCTTATGATAGAAATCATAGGCCTTCCTCTGCCCATAAAGTATAATCATTTGACTAATATCAATGAATATAAATTTTACCACAAATTTATTAACGAATTCAAGAATTTTGACTAAATCATAAGATTCCTGAGAATGATCTAAGTGTTTTATAACTCTTCTTGTTAAAAACTTGAGTCTTTTCATTTGAGAATAATATTCAAATTTATCCTTTTGATTCTCCTGCTTTTGAAGGGAGGTCAATATTATAGGCTGATTTTCCATTGGAGACGGTATGTTTAATATCCTACCTTCAGTTATTTCTGGAGATGCAAAAGTTGAACTTCCTCTTCTTTTCGAATTATATGAGCCATTTGTCATTGTAGTTCCTACGCTATTTCTATTGCTGTATGGTGTACTAGACGGTGATGAGATATTTGATGTCACTGACCCTGTCAGACGATGCTTTTTTAATTTATTATAGATCCTAGACTTCGCTAAGATGTTATTGATACCTTGCTTTCTATCGTCTTCATTTTTTTTTGAGCCATTGAAATTGGAAATACTATTCACGTCATTATCATTCGATGGGCCAACATTGGAGAGAATTCTTTTCTTGGCTGAAATCGAAGAGCTTCTTCTGCTTGAATACCCATTGAATATAGAAAGTCTTGTTTTCAGCGAAGCGGTAGAAACATTTGTCTGAGTTCGGCTGATGTCATTTGAATCATATATACTTGTATCTTCTTCTTCTTCTTCTTCTTCCTCCTCCCTCAATGAATCACCTATTGAATTATGACGTGACTCAGCTTCTTGAGAAGGGATTTCGTACACTTTAAACGCGGTGAGTAGTTTTTCATAATAATTTAGAACGTTGTCATCGATCTGCACAACATCGTCAATTGTTCGAGGTAATTCGTTTTCAATCATATTGTTGATCTCTAGTAGCATATTGGATTTAATTTTGATATCTTTGATCGTAACCTCCCCTTTGAGCCAAGTGTCATGTGGCAAATAAACCCTTGATAATACCTCTATAGGTTCTTTGTTTAAGATATACTGTCTACCTTGTTCCTCAGACTCTAGAATAACATTCTCATGAGACACATTTAAAACTTTCGATAAAAATAAGTACATCTTTTTATACTTTGCAGTATCCACAGGAATCGAGAGGGAAAGTGATTGAAAAGCCTGAGTAGTTTCAGAATGCTGCATTGCTAGCGACATCTTCTATGGGTTCTATTATCTTTGGCAACAATTGCTAGTATTATTGATAATTGAAATAACTCGTCTATCGATAAACAGAATTTTGATTTTCTACCGCGACATAAAATTCCATTTCGAGTTAAATTAAAAATGGCTTCTGTTCTTCATTAATAGATGTTCTCGTCGTCGAAGAAACCTAGGTTTAACCTAGACTTATCAGTCCATGAGATATCTAATATACCACAGGTTAGTGGTTATTGCTATATTGATGTTCAAGTAAAAGACGGTAAAAAAAAAAGACCTCACCTTTCACTCAAATCTTCTTCAAATGATAGCGGTAATTCAAGTTCATCTTTGGATAAGTTCGACGGGTCATATTCAACTAGCGATGTATCTGCATCGACGTCCATGAAAAAGATCCATAACTTTAAGTGTAAGTTTAATTTTAACATGAATTGCAATTTGAAATTTTCGGTCAAGAAGAAGGATAATCGAATTTCCAGCAAATACTTGCTTATGAAGGTGTACTATGTGAGTGAAGAAGACGTAAAACACAAAGAGCATGAAAGGATTGTGTCACATCGGGGACAGAAAATAGAATTGGGCAGACTAGAACTCAATTTATCAGAGTACATAAACGTTGAGGAGCCATTCACTTCGAAATATCTAATGAGCAACTCTAAAGTTAATTCAATTTTGAATTTAACTGTTTTTTTAAGTGAATTGCCAGATAACTTAGACTTTCACACTCAGTTACAAATCAATGACGAGAAAGGGCATACCCCCACATCCGGTTCTTTGAATAGGTCCAATACAAAGCCACAAAATAGAATAAACACTAGCAAAAATACGAAATATAATGCGCCGAATTTAGAGCGGACAAAAATATTTGGGGGCCTTAATGATGTTATAAAATCATCCGATGCTTCGCCACTGGCAAATCTGTCTGTATCGTCTTTACCAAGCGATGATTCTGATAAGCAAGCTCAAGTGAAACAAAAATCTGGCCCTAGACTGAGCATGCATGATAACGAATCTACCACTTCTAAACCACGGTCTAGTGGAGAGCATGGAACTAATGTACTTAGCTCTTCTAATTTAGTTAATGGGGCCAGGAGTGCTAATATTATGATGGACCCAATTGTGAGTAACTTGTATAGAAAGATTCTTGAGTCTACCTGGGATCCGGAATTGCAGGAACTATTACAATTTACGCCCGAAGAGTGCATTAATGATATATTTGACAATGATGGAGAAGGATGGAATAAAGCCATTTCCCAGACTTACAACAACTTGTCCGATGATAATAATGATGATGACAGTATAAGAAATATTCATGGCTTAATTAATGAGGCTACTTTCAGAGAAGATTTACGGAGTTGGACTATAAGTGACATTCGTCCTTGAAAGCTGAAACGGATGATTCAAAAGTTCTGTTTAGATATGTATGAGTATATAATTTTCAACTTAATTATTTAACGACGCAAAGACGATATCAATGCTAATGATCTAATTCTATTTGTAATTTTAAGCAAATGCTTCAAGGCTTGGTCAACATTTGCAACTTCTATTTGCTGAGTACTTGCATACTTTAGAATTGAAGGAAAATGAATAGAATAATAATCTAAGAAACCGTTTTCTGAATTTATGGTTAAGCTGCCAGTTTGATCTTTTTGGTCGGCTACATAATCATCCACAACATCGTTCAATAAACAAACTAAGTTATTTTCGATATTATACGTCTCATTCTGTAACCTTTCCCTTCGGTATGAGTTGAATTCGGGTTCTCTTATTTCGATATTTTCGCAGTAGTAATCCCGGTTCTTTAAAGGGGACGAAGTATATGGTAAATATTTACAATGTTGACAGTTCTTGAAGTATGATTGATGGCACAGTTTCTTATAACACCTAAATTTTCTAGTGTCGTATTTTCCTTTAAATTTACCTAGAGCAATCAAAGGGGTTTTTGGAAGATAGGACTCATTAAATTTAATTTCTTTGCAATTGCTGTTTCTGTCTTTACTACCTACATAATTGTCGGATAAGTGGTAATTCAACAACTCTGGTTTGAAGGTATTCATTAGTAATAAATCAAGCAAATATATGTTAGCAACGTAACTTATTTCCCAAGAATTAATAGGAAATCAAACATACAGTTTTTTTTGCACCCGGGGTTCTGTGGTACATTTTTCACACACAAAGATTTTAGCTATAATACCGTGAATAGATTGCAAACACCATACCTACAGAGTACAAAAGCAGATATAATAGCAAGTATTTATAATTGATTGGATAAAAAAAAAATTCACGTAATATTATAGTACATAATCTATTTGTTAAATCGTAAACCTCATCATCATTAATGATTGGAAAACTCCTTAATTAATCTTAACTAAAATTTGCTTTGGTTAGCACCATGACTTTGACTTTGTCCGTGGCCTTGTCCGTGGCCTTGTCCATGGCCATGACTACTATAATTATGACCTTGATTTTGGTTTTGATTCTGACGACGGTTATTGTATCCACCATTTCTGTTATTATTTTGACTATTATAGTTTCTCCTGTTGTTGTAATTTCCACCCCCTGTTCTTCTTCTTTGATTTCTGTTTCTTTGTTCCATATTCAAGATATTTTGTTCCTTGGCGTAATCCATAATCTAATAATTGTTAGTAAATATTTCCACAAATCATCATTCATGAGCCTATAGACACATATTGAACTACAATATATGCGGCTATTTCATGATTCGTCTGTCTATACATACCTCTTCTGGTAATCTCAAATATTTAATATGATTACCTCTAATATAACATTCTGGTAATTTGACAAAGGTCTCCCCATTAGAAGATGACTGAATTACATCCTTCAAAGTTAAATTCATCCACGAATCACAATTAACTAATTGTCCATTTAAACTCTCCCCATTCTTCAATTCCACTAAAATAGGTTGATTTTTAGCCGATGTCAACAAATATAATGGCAACTAAAAAAAACGTTAGAATTCTCCTCAAAGATATTTCATTTATTAAGTTCTACATCAGTATTCATGACACATACCATTATATGATTATTTTATGCTTATATTTGGTACCTATTGCTCTTGTAAAGCTAGTACTTTTCATTATGCTAATCCAGCAAATTTTGTTGAAAACCAAATTGGGTAAACGCACTACTTTATTGATATTAACTTATATTCATTAATGATTTGAAGTATATAAAGAAGTAAAGAATTGAAAGTAAATGAACAACATGTGGAAGGAAGAGAGAAACACAAATAATAGAAGGAAATGTATACTTTTAAATTACCAGCTATAACGGTAGCATTTCAGGCGGAATAGAAGCAAATAAACTAGGTCGCATCATCAGTAAGTGGAACTGAGTTACCTCTCAAAGTTAATGGATAAACATTAGCATCCTCGGTGTCATCATCATCTTCATTTTCACCTAATCTGAACCCAATATAGTCATCAGTATTTAAAGATTGATGAGCTTCTTGTAAAGAGCCCAAATCGCCAGGAGTCATGAGGCCGACTTTACTTCTTGGTGAGCCAGGAACAGATAATGGTCTGGTTAATTTTAAGTTAGAAGTATTGTTAAAAGGATTAGCTCCATTCTTGAACTTATCTGGATAAGCTCTCTTTAAAGACAACTGTCTGGCCTTAATGTACTCCAAACCCATTCTCTTCCAATCTAATAAATCTGATAACCTTTCAGTTCTATTTCTTTGGTTGATTCTTTGCCTTCTTGTCTTTTCAGCAAAGTCAAACATGTAGTCAGTCAATTGGTTGATGGATTCATCGACTGCCTTCATTCTTCTATCAACTATGTAAATACCATAATCAGATGTATTTTCAATAAGATCTTCCATATAACAACCAAACCCTGACAAGTTAGTAGTGATAGATGGAACACCCATAACTGTACACTCTGCTGGAGTATAACCCCAAGGTTCGTAATAAGATGGGAAGACACCTAAATGACAACCTCTAACAAATTCGTCGTAATCTAATGACAAAATAGGATTATTAGCATTCAAAAACTCTGGGTGGAAAATGATTTTAACTCTATCATCAGGTTTGTTAAATAACTGAACTCTTCTAATATGATTTAATACAGGATCTGTAGAATCGTCGGTCATGTTGTGGGTCACAATTGGTGGTAAACCATCTCTCTTTAAGGCAAATATTCTTCTCTTTAATAAAACCCTATCAGCAGGTTTAATTAAGTCATCAATAGATGGAACCTCATTTCCATTGGTAGTTGTAGTCGAATGATTATTTGGGAATCTAGCACAGTGTTCGAATAATCTTTCACCGACCTTCTTTTGTACCTCTTCTATAGTACCTTCCAATTGCTTGATAACAGCTTGACCCTTCAAAGTTTCCACTGTGTAAGAGTTAGTTTTACCAGGCATGATAATAAAGGCGACAATGGTCATTTTTGAGCCTGCTTCCTTCAATCTATGATTCAATCTAGCTAAGGCCTCAATGAAAAAATCACATCCCTTATTTCTAAACTCGTATCTACCGGCAATAAAGAAATATAATGTGTTATCCAAATCGAAATCATAATTCCCGTAAAAATGACCTTTGACAAATTCATTGATTTTTTCTTTTTTCAAAGCATGCAAGTTTTGGAACTCATGAACTGCTTGGAACTTGACCACATTCAACCCATTTGGCAAGACTCCATCAGGCTTTCTCTTCAATAAATGTTCGGCTTCAAAAGCTGTGATATGAGAAACAGTCGTGAAAACATCTGCCGAGTGTGTGGCCGACCTTTCAATACAATAACGATGGTAAATACCTCTCTTTCCCGCTTCGGCATCAACATCGAAATTCGCTAAATTGTTATAGAAATCAGTAGAACCAGCACATAAGTATCTTCCGAGTAAAGTAGCATGTGTAGTGAAAACTGTAGTGACATCAATTCTTCTCTTACGACACAATGGCAAGGCAATACCCGCCAACCATTCGTGACAATGGCAAATAACGGCTCTTTCACGATCGTGGAAAACTAATTCCCCCAAGAACCAGGCAACCAAATACCCTAATAAAATAGCCTCGTTACTTTCTTGATCATGATCTGGCGTTGGAATGCCCGCAATGTTCCACAAATCTGCCTTCCACTCATTAAGATGGTTTCCTGCCGAATGGATATCGAATAATAACACTCTAGGCGCTCCTTCGATCAACCAACGTCCGTATAACCATCTGATCCCCCTCTCGCTCATCGAATCCAAAGCCTTCATGACTAAGGGATCCTTGACTGGCAATTCTTCCACTTCTATTTGGGCGGAATTATAGTTCAATGGCCCGATCAACGTATACCGTTCTCTATATTCAGCAACAGTGATAGGAGCCTTCGATTTCAACACCGAATAGATCCCTCCAACCTTGTGCGCCACTTCGGTGGCTACTTCGAAAAGTAAATGATTTTTAATGTCCCTAGTCATAATCCCTATTTCTGCAATCAATAAAAGGATTACTATCAGAGATTCTTAGTTCTTGCTTTATAAACTTGTAATAAGAAAAATTACCAATGAACAGCTCCTCGACGTTCTATAAACAATTTTTCAGTAAATCTCGCCGGTTATGTAGAATTTATTCAACAATTTCCCCCCTGGCCCGTTATTTTGCAAGCAAAAGAGCTGAAATTATGTGGGTAAGTCTTATTAGTGAATGATCAGCTTATATGCAGATCCTACCTGGGTAAATGAAGAATACTATGATCGAAGTAGCCAATCCATGGCTTCAAGGCGTATATATTCTACAATAAGGATTCACGGTTCGCTTCTTGGGGGTAACCCCTTGCTGGTGGTTCGAAATATGGCATATATGTTGAGATAAAGTGCTAAAAGGCCTGAGGTAGTTGCTCGCTTTGTGTATCGCTGGTTCACATATTCATGTGGGATTCTCGTAAAATAGCGAAGAAGAGGTGTCTGAGAGGTTTATCGGGGACAAGAGAGGTTCTGTACCAGGTACATTGCCTATTCTGAGATTTGAGTGTACACTGCATACTCAAAATGGCCAACATCAGGCCGAATAGAGGCTCGGGATGGGGAACCTTGCAAATAATAGGATAGTCGCAGTACATAAGCACCGCAGGGTAATATTAGGACATAAAGTGGGGGAGCGGAGGAAATAATTTTTCAGTGTTGACTATAATCCAAACTGGGCTGAAATCTGAGTTAATAGGTTGGTGACAATAAAATGACAGGAAGAGCGGTGAGGATTGGGGGTACGGATCGGATAATTAAGGCAGTCGGATTAATATGACGCCTGATTAGTAGAGTAGTCAATTTAAGTTGACAAGTTTATTCCCTGCGGGGGAGGGATATATAGTTTAATAGGTGAATTTAGCTCAAGAAGTAACATTGTAGATCCCAGGATGATCATCGCTATCTTGATGTATTTATGGTTTTAATATCGTGAGACTATGCTAGTTATTGCAATATCTTATGGTAGAGTCTGAGAATGGGCTGACTTTTATTATAATTTTTTTAAGACTAGCGAGATTCGGCAACCGCAATCGCATCAATGTAAAGCGTACAACTAAGCTTTCAGAATTGACTCAGAAAACACAGGTCTACATGTCTAAATGTAAATTAGATTAATATTATGTATATATAGATGTATTTATTTGCTGATGCTTTTTAATCATTCCATTGGCTCGTCAGAGTCTGAATCTGAATCGGATTCGTTGGAGTTGAAAACGTCGGATTTAGTATTCTTCTCTTCGATTCCGAACCAACCTTCGTCATCTTCGTCTTCTATTATGCCATTTTCATCGTCTTCGCTGCCGTCGATTTGTATATTTTGTGCCGTTTCAAATTCCTCAGAATCATCGTCCCCTTCCACCTCAGCGTCTTGGACGTTTGGCTTCGTAGTTAAGAAAGAGTAGGCGTACCCATTTTTCTTGGAGACGCTGACTATATCCTTGGCGATTCTAGCGAGAAATCTTTGAAGTAGCCTTAATGAGCTGGTAAAGTCACTCTTATTGTTGTTGATATATTTCCCATGGCTTGTGAGTAAATTTTGAACCCAAAGTAAGTTGAACTCCAAATGAGGTGAGTTCAACGAAAGTTTACCAACGAATTGTAACATTCTGTCAAGATACACAATAGGCAAATCATTACTTACCAACTTGATATCTTTGATCGGTATTGATTCATAAACCTTATGGATAAGGTATTGTTCATTCAATCTGAAGGCCATTACAAGAGCTGTCAAGTAGTCTTTTTCATTCAACACTTCAATTGTAGCTTCAGGCGTAATATCGATATCCAAATCAAATGGATCGAATATTAATGTATTGTCTACTGAATAGATCAATAATCCTTCGGTCGATGCAGCCGCAAATGCTGACAGGGTAGGTGAAAACGATATCGATGTAACCCTAATTTCTGGTCTGATGTTTCTCGCACTCGGATCACCTTTGTGAGACCCTGGTAATGAAGTATCTATTCTATCCTCCAAATCAGAATTTTCTCCATCTCTATCAATGAGGTCAAGAGACCCAGCTTCAGTCATTCTTGAACTATTAAGCATACCTTGTGTACCATTTAATTGCATGTTTTGAGATACAGTGAATCTTTTCAATAAAACTTCATTCGAAATATCATAAAGGCAGATCGAATTATTGTTCCCAGCAGCAACCAACGATAAACCATCAAAGGAGTAGTTCAAGGTAGTAAAGTACTTTGATCTAGCCAGATTCTTGGCACTAAATCTGTCTTCCAAGTATCTTCCCCCAATGATGTCCTTCTTACCATCTATAAGGTGCAACTGCTTTGCATCTTCTACATCCCAAATGGTTATATGCCCGTCTAAAGTAGATACTGATACTTCTTTTGAATCGGGTCTTAATGCAATACTTAACACATCCGATTGGATTTCAATTGGTTCGACTTGTTGGGATCTACTGAAAATATTCCAAATTCTAATTGTCTTATCCCATGATGCCGATGCTAATACCGAATTTTCATTACCAAAAGCTAAGCATGAAATCGGTCCCTCATGCCCTGTTAATGAGTCTAAAAGCTGTGCTGTTTGAACAGACCAGACATATATTTCAAAAGTGTCTTGAGATCCTGCAACAACAACCTCACCACTTGGGTCAACAGCCAATGAATTGAATTGGACTCTTTCAGTTGCTGTAAATGTTCTGAAATTTCTGAATCTAATTAAATCCCATGCTCTGATTGTTCCATCTAATGATGAAGAAAATAATACTTGACCTTTCTTGGCAAATTGAACTGCTGTGACGGAAGATGTGTGTTCTTGAAAAGTCATTAAGCAGAAGCCAGATGCAACATCCCAAATCTTTATTTTTCCATCATCAGATGCCGTAACTATTCTGGAACCATCGGGAGAATAGCATAATGCATTCATAGAATCAAAATGACCTTGCTGCTTCAAAATATATGATTCAGATTGCCATTCATAAACCAATAATTGGCCAAGTTTTGAAGACCCGAAGGCTAACCATTCACCAGTTTTGTTGATATTTACGGTATTCACGGCATTTTGTCCCATGCTTAGTTGCTGGATCATATTGAACTCAGGTAAGTCGTATAATCTAAACTCACCATTAGTAAAACCAACAACCAAAAGATTAGACTTAGGATGAAATGTAGCACACTTAACATTCGCATTAGAATGGAAAAAATTCTTAGCAGTGATTCTCCAACTCATCGGCTTTTGGCTCTTTACTTCGTCATCGTTCATTTCACTATCACTGTCACTTTCCTCATCTTCTTCATCTGATTCGTCAGATGGTCTTTCAGTATATTCCCATTGAAACAATGCACCGTCTTTACTTATAGTGTATATAATTTCTTGAGTCTCATTAAAGAATGCCTTAATTACGTAGTCACGATGTCCTGCTAAAGTCATCGCTACTTCCTTTTCTTTAGACAGCAATGAAAAGATTCTTGATGTCATGTCCTTGGATGTCGATATGAAAAATCTTGAATCATTTGACCAAGTAACGGATGTAACATCACTGTAATGGCCAGCATATACTCTATGACGAACAAATGGTGCAAATTGTCGATCTTCAGTGAAATCTGGTGTTTTCCATACCTGAATAAATCTGTTACATGCTATGGCAAAATAATGGCCGTCAGGGCTGAACTGTAAATCCAATACTTTATCTTTGAAGTTGAAGTGATGCAACACAGTTCTCGAAATAAAATTCACTAAAATAGCTCTTCCCGATTCATCCACCGATAAAAGTAACGTTCCTTGCTTATTTAGAGCAATTCTGGATATATTTCTTCTATGTTCATAATTAAAAGTAAATGACTTGTTATTTATTAAATCGAAGCATGATACTCTGTTACCTACTGGGCTTAATAATTTAGTTCCATCTTCGGTGTAGACCAAATTTCCTTGTCTATACACAGTTCCTAACAAGTTTGAAAACTTGAAATCGGACTTCATTGGTATATGGTTTGTTTCTAGTCTATTCTGATGACTTAATTACTTGTAAATCCAACTAGATCATCAAGTACCAAATCTTTTTTAGGTGATGAGCTTCTCGCTGTACTGAAAAAAATTGAAAAATTATGGTGCATGTTACCCGGAAACTCTACCTATACCATAGTTTATCTGTTAGTATATACTAATGCCTGGCATGGTTTATATATTTAAACAACGACCTATCCATCATGAGTAACCTTTCAGACCGAGTCATGAACATGAAGTTCATGCGAAAAACAGATGGGGATAAAGAAGACAATAATAAAGAAGAGCAACAGAAGAAAATCAAAGATATGTCAGAATGGGTATTGCCAAATTCTACAAAGCTTATAGCCAAAAGCCAATCTCCAAATGTTATCCAATCCATAGGGTATGCTAGTATAAATTCATTCTCAATGGATGAAAAAGAGGAGGAACTTAATGATGCCCCAATTCCAGCGAATGTAGGAAGGAGAACTTGGGGAGAACCAGAATCAAAAAAGAGCTCAGAAACGGAATTAGATATTAAAAAGTTAAAAGATGCTATACCCAAGAAGAAGGTGCGTATATTTCAAAGCTCTTTATGTAATGACGAAGTACTAACTATTCAGAAGGGAAAAGATCAGAAAAATGACAGGAATGTTGAAGAACAGAACAATGAACCTGAACAAGAGTCGGAATTGGACACTAAAGATTTCTTGGAGTCCTTATGGAAAAAGAATAGTACGCCTACAGATAAAGGATCCAAGAAAAGAAAGTCAGACAAAAAGGATGAATATGTTCCAGATATAAAGAAAAAAAGGAAAAGATTTACAAATGTTTAAAACTATTTTGCATTCATCTTTTCTTCTTCTTTCCAGTATTTGCATTATTATTTTGTACATTAGGATTGACAAACTCACCTTTAATAACTGCATCCCTTGCTGCTGTATTGATATGCTTGAATCTATCGGGTCCGAGATGGGTACCTCCGAACCACCTACTAACCACCACTATCACATTCCATACATCCATCATCTAATTAAATGTTAGTATATCCTTCAATAAAACACCGTGCCATATATTCAAAGCATGTAATAGAAAAATAAGACTTACCGTTAATAAGTGTAGTACTCTTCCTCCTGCTGCAGTTTCGCCATCATCGTCGCAATCTTGATACTGAATTCCATTTTCTTTCTTAATTCTCCAACTACTTATATTGTGGGCCGCTTTTGCAATCTTCTTATCCGTCACTAAAAGATCTAAAAACTCTACTGCTTCATCAACTGAATTTACTTTTCGTGCATAACCAATAAAGGTTGATCCTCTATCTATTATCGGATCTGATTGAATCCACCCTTTTAAAGGATCTATTATCACCGTCTTAGAATTTGGTTGCAAAGATGGACTTTTTATTGATTTAGTTTTACTGCCATCGAGTTCGCTCTCTTCCACGGTCTTATCTCCAGAGATTTCCAATTCATCCATTTCTTTTGGCAAATCATTTTCTACTTCCTTGCTTATGTACTTCTCAAGAAAGTCCTCCATCTCAGTGAATAATTCAAAAATGCAGACTTCTCCCTTACGGAATATCTTTGAAAGAGTCTCCCTAACTTGAGTTTCTAAATAGTTGGTATCTGTGTATATTCTTGTATTGTTATTAAGGATCTGGATAACATTGGGTATTTCGTCGGGGTAGTTCTCCAGAAAGCTCAATTGAATTTCCAAATCATCATGTTGTGGGATTTTCAAGTTATAGATCTGAGGTGCAGCTTCAGAAGTAGAGTTGGGATAAATTGCATCAATGGCACTAATCTCGTCGTGCAATTCTTCAACTGTCATCTATATGTGTATATTTTTATGAAAGCGTTCAAGTCATCGATCAAGTTAATGCCAGAAAAATATTTGGAAGGAAATCGCATCTTAATTCCAAAAGAGTACGAGGGCTGTTATCACCAAGAAAATGCCAACAGCTGACGAAGTGAAAGCTCAAGGAAACAAAGCTTTCGCAAATAAAGAGTTTAAAAAGGCAGCAAAAATATATAGAGATGCAATTAAATTGGATTCAACAAATCCTGTTCTATATTCAAATCGGGCACTTTGTTTCATAAAAGAACAAGATTGGGATCGAGCATTAAGAGATTGTAAAGATGGCTTATTGCTTAAACCTAACATAAATACTAAAGTCAAACTAGTTTATAGACAAGGGATTGTTCACAAGAACCTTGGTGATATACTGAATGCCGTAAAATGTTTTAATGAGGTTGTGACACTTGATCCACAGAATACAGCTGCAATCAATGAATTGAAAGCAATTGAAAATTCACCCAATAAAAAAGTGAAATTACAACAATCCTCCCATATTTCAATACCAATCAATGAAGTTGATAACTTACCTGAGGAATTTCTGGTTTTGCTAAATGCAAAAACTGAAAGACGTGATGAATTGATTTCCCCCAAACCTACAAAACGATTGAATGATGAGATAAACGAATTATTTGGCCATAAACAGATCACAAGTAATAAGTCTGAGAAACCAAATCCTAGCTTGACTAATTCTTCTTCTTTTTCAGACAGACCGACCATGCAAGTTTTGTCCATGTTAAGCACATTGCCCGAAAACCAGAAAATTGGAGCATATAAATACATCACCACCTTAGCACCTGAATATTATAAGGATGTTTTTGAATCTACTGGAATCGATTCAGAATTCTTGGTATTTTTTATAGAAGCAGCAGCCTATATTTCGACCCATAAGACTATAAGCAACTGGGAAGAAAAAGTCTTTGGTCTAATCTCAACATTTTCAAAATTACGTAGATACCAATTGTCTTTGCTGTTTTGCCATAAGAATCATATTGAAGAAATAATAAATAATGTGAATGAATTAGGTGATAATGCGTTATTAGAAAACTACAAGGCTCTATTACTGAATTAAATATCGAGTAAATAGGATTGCCTTTGCTTTTTCAAAGAATTCAAATAAATAACGACCAAAAGTATATGGGCCTACTTACGAATATTTACCCTCGGGCTACTTGAGAGTTGACAATTAGTCGTATAAATAGTTGAATAATTAATATATCTATAATTATAATTTATATATTACTAGTCTGCGTCTGAATCAGATTCTGCATCCGAATCTGAATCTTGAAATACTTGATTGTAGGCTATCCTATTGGGAGTTTTTCTCCTCAAGAACATTGATGCTTTATTGATTTTATTCTTAGATGCCATCTCAATTATATGGTCCTTTACATCATAAGGCGAAATTCCTTTACTCAACAAGTTTGATACTAACCCAGTAACTATTGGAGCCGACATTGATGTACCGGAAAGCACCTGTGGATAACGATGGTCTTTAGAGTTAACACTCTCTACAAATGTTCCACTTGCAAATACATCAACACACTCTCCCCAGTTTGAAAATGTTGCTAATCCGTCCGTCTTATCATCTATAGCTCCTACAGTTATGGCAGATGATGCACTAGCTGGGCTTGTAATGCATGCATTAATATTAGAATTTCCGGCCGCTACCACCATCAACCCGTATCAAAGGCTGCATCAACGGCTCTATTTAAAACAGCATTTTTCGTTGCTCCCAATGAAAGATTAGCGACTCCAGGCTTTCCACTAATTTTTCTATGGTTCACTGCAAATTCAATCGCTGCTATTATAGTACTCAATGAGCCTGCACCACTCTTGTCCAAAGCTTTAATTTCAATAATGGTGACATCTTTAGCTACTCCATATGATCTAGATCCTATAATTCCAGATACATGTGTTCCATGACCATTTGTATCTCCAAATCCTTCCTTGGTGAAGTCCTTGCCTTTGAAGGCCCTCCCTTGAAACTCGGGATGATCAATCATAACTCCTGAATCTAGCACATAAGCATTCACCCCATTACCTGTACAAGATGTATCGTAATAATAGCTAAATCTGCTTCCCGATAACTTTTCCTTTTGGGATAGTCTTGCTAAATGTCTTGGGGAATCTTTTTGGACCCCCACATCGAAAGCATTTATGATTATATCAGGCGTTAAATCAGCGACCAAAGGACATTTCTTTAATCTATCTAACACAGCTTTAGAAAAGTCCCCCGAAAAACCTGTGAAATTTCCTATTGCAAAGGAATTATTAATTAAGGCTTTCACTCGTTGGCTCAGAGGATAATTGACGTCATATTTAAAAAATGTATCTAAGGTTTCGGTTGATTTTAACGAAACAAGGTAAGGAACAGCTGCAATAAATATCGAGTTGTAGCATAAGGCGATAAAGAAAAAGTATTTTACTATAAGCATACTTTAAATGAAATACAAAAGAACAGTCATATACTTTAGTTATTCGTATAGAGTTAGCATAATTTGGCTATGTGGAAAGGATGCAAAAAAAAATGTTTGTGTAACTTTATGCGGCGTTGCAACATCTACAATAATGATTCAAAAACTTATACATTAAACTATAACAAACAAATAAATTCTAATTTACTTTACTAATAATCAATATTAAATATCTATTTTAAAGATGCAGCAAGTTGGGCTCTTTGCTCCTCCGGAAGGTTAGATAAGAAATCTTTGATAACAGAGACCGAGCTTTCTGGGTCCTCTCTCAAGATATCAACTAAGTTTTGACGAGCCGATTCGTTTTTCAATTCGTCAATTCTCTTTTGTAACTTAGAGTGGTTTTGTTCAATCCAATTGCTTACAGCCATATCGTCTTCGTAATCAACTGTTGGCATCCAACTCTTTAATCTGGCAACCTTTTCTAATTTGTTGTCTGATTTGATCTGTTCACCAATAAGTTTTAATAAGTATTCTTCATTCAAACGACGACGTAAACGCCAGAAGAACGTACGACGAGCTTGGGGCCAGTTAATTTCTTTTCTAATGACTCCCTTGGCCAACATACGACCTGATCTGTCGTGGAGATCAGCAAATTGAACGGAAATTTGAGCATAGATTGGTAATAATGCTTTTTCACGAGTGGTCAACTTAGCGGAGATTTGTGCGTGCTCTTCTGACGACAACTTACTTTCATTTAATTGCTTTTTCAAGTCTCTGTAAGTTGGATCTAATCTTTCAATAGTGGATAATAATTTGTCACGCCTATACTTGATACCAACCATTCCTTCAGGTTCTAAAACACCTGCTCTGGAGTTAACATCTGCATACATTTCCATCATATCTGCATTAATAGTTGGATCAACAACAACCCATGATCCACCTCTTAATTCACCATTTGGAGGAATGTAAGTGAAAATTGGTTGCTTGAAATCAACTAACGCATCAACAATGAAAGAACCATACTTAAGAACCTCGTTAAACATATCACGTTGACCACCAGAGAAACCTCTCCAGTTGGCTAAAATCATCAATGGTAATTGTTCACCATGGTTGAAATCATTGATAGCTTGCGCAGTCTTGAAAGCAGAGTTTGGATACCAGACTTGACCTGCTTCTTGAATCATCATTTCAGTAGAATCTGGGTTAGCAGGATC
Organism: Debaryomyces subglobosus; assembly: GCA_003708965.2. Lineage (NCBI taxonomy): Eukaryota > Fungi > Ascomycota > Pichiomycetes > Serinales > Debaryomycetaceae > Debaryomyces > Debaryomyces subglobosus. The sequence goes on along the minus strand of PPOW02000018.1, from coordinate 68,258 downwards.
AGCAGGCAATAAATTGTCCACAGTTCTAGTTTCGACACCAATAACACCAATTGGAATACCACCAAGACGTGCCCTACCAACTACAACACCCTTCGCCCAGCCGGATAATGTTTCTTGGAAAGAGTTCTTATCAAACAAACCAGATTCAAAATCACCATTATCTAACTTTTTACCCTCAATCATCCAGCGAACATCATAAGGTTCATCCTTAGGTGGAATATATTCAATTTCTCTGTCCCAACTGTCTTCACTTTCCAAAATTGGAATAGGCATGTCACGCTTAGCTGGTACGTACGACATCCATTCCATGATCTTTTCAACACCGGCCAAGTCGTCCGAGGCAGTAAGATGGGAAACACCATTACGGTACATAATCTGGGTACCACCTAATTGCAAGTTAGAAGAGTAAACATCTCTACCTAATAACTTATTGATGGCAGGAGCACCAGTTAAAATGATTGGTTGACCTTCAACTTGAATAGCTCTTTGACCCAATCTAACTAAGTAAGCACCAATACCAACAGATCTACATGTGACTAACGTAATAGTAAAGATATCTTTATAGGCTCTTGATGTACTACCAGCAATCAAACCAGATCCCTTAAGACATTCAACACCCAAGCCATCTTCTTCACCAACAATAGATTTGATAACATATCTTTCTTGGCCATCTTCAACAATTCTTTCGGTAACGATCGTGTTTGCTTTTCCAGCGTCATCGATGCTCTTTTTATCCTCGGGAGTCAAATATAAGTATCTAAATCCCTTGTCAGGAGAACCTTCAACGTTCCATGCAACATTGAAAAGTGGAACCAATTCGTCAGCAATACCAATTCTAGCTCCAGAGTTAGCTGAAAGATAAATTCTTGGAATTCCCAACTTCCTAGCTAATTTGGTACACTTATTGAAGAATTCATCTTCCTCCGGTCCAAATGAACCAATTTTATGCGTAATATCATTGGCAACAATAACAAATTGACGGCCACGAGGATATTCAGGGGTTTTAGCAGTCACCTTAAATCCTACCATACCAATCTTGTTGCTACCTGGATCACGCTCTACTGCAGTCAAATCACCGTTATCATCCGAAATCAATTCTAACGAAGTAAAAATATCCTTTGGAACCTTCTCTTTTGGATGATTTTTCCATTGAGAGAGTGTAGCTTGACGGAATAATTCAGGGAAATCATAGACGTAGGTAGTACCCATATTATGGGCCTTGTAACGCTTTGGCTGTAATGACTCTTTTGCTGGGTAGGGCGTAGAAATTGGTCTCAAGTGCATGGAGCCAGGGGAACCAATTGATTTGAAAACCCATTCACCCTTCGTGTTCTTGACTTCCATATATAATTCAGATTTGACAACATAACCTGATACATTAGTGATGATTGCACGTAATGGGAATGAATTACCGGTATTTGGATCGGTACATGCAATTCTAATTTCAGCTCCGGTCACACGTAATCTCCACAATCTTCTTCCGAATCTTTCTAAAAATGACCCAAAAGCAGCTTCGACCTCCTCAGGCAAAACATTAAATACTGCAGAGAAATTGATGAAGATATGATTAAGATCGGAATTAGAAGTATCAATAACTTCAAGCGCGTCCAAAATGCTTGACATCAAGCGATTAGACTCGGCGATTAAATATTCACTAATACTTATATCGTTACGGATAACGCCTGTTCTAATGATACCTCTTGTAAAGAATCTCTTGTCAGATGGTGAGTTCTTACCAACCGCTTCGTAAACATGAATATTCCTATTGTCAGTGAATATTGGCTTTATATCGAAGTTATCTAATCTTCCTAATTCCAATTGGAATGCCAATGCAGGCTCAATATGACGGATAACTTTATTTTCAACATAATCAGGAGCAGTGAAAGTGAAATATTTAGGATAAACACCAATCTTATTAGCAAAAACAAAAGTGATACGACGAATAGAAGCAGACTTGAGATCTTCCCTAAATTCATCGAGAATTTCATGAACTCTGACCAATACTTCCTCCTCACTATTGTAACCATCGATGTTGTTTACAATAATGTTGAAAACATTCAAATAAGATGCCTTAGAATCTTCTGACTCTTTGGCTTTGAAAGAAATTCCATCGGAAGGTTGGATCTTTTCTATTGCAGCAGTAAGCATTTCATCCACATCGTCGAGATGTCTGCAAGGAACTAATACACCAACTCTTGTCTTCTGTTCTTTGTTTTGATCGACAACGAAGGACAAATCAGAAACCGATGCAGCACGATTCATAGCAGGTTGATCTGAATTCTGTGCATGTTGAACAGCAGTCAACTGAGACGAATTAAGACTTGGCAACTGGAATTTCCATTCAATAATTGGTAACTTATCGTGGAAATCATAAGTAATAGGACCCAAGGAGTATGCTCTATATGAACGGCGGACATAAACTTCAGCAGCCGCGATAGAAACCCATTCGTCTTGATTGACTAAGAATTGAGGCAAAACGTCGAATACTGTGTGCTTGGAGTCTACAACTTCACGAATAATATCCAATCTTGGCGTACGGTGGTTAGCATAAATCTCACCATATGAAGTTTGAAGCACTGAGGATCTTAAAATGTGCTCTAATTGGTCTGATCTTTCTTGGATTGATGGTAAAGAGCATTGAATCAACATTTCTCTTGCCTTCAAAGCCACCTTAGCGGCACCTCTAGTGTCCAATTCAACAATGTCTTTCAATGCCTTTCTAATTCCATTAGCAATGTTGGATGTGGATTGCAATAATGGTTGGTACTCATCTAAAATAGCCAAAATTAAATTATTCTTGGAGCTGACTCTGGAGTGAGATAAAACAATACCAATCACTTTATTTAAATCAGCTTTATTCTCATCTCTCAATTTCAAAACAACATCATCTTCACGGACATTAGTACCTGAGAAGAGGTTTTCAATTTCATAGTATTCGTTGATTAACGTCGAGAAAAATTCATATTCGTGTTCAACAAGTCCGTTGGCATATCTAGTAGCAATTTCAATTAATGGTTTAACTACTTCATGGACGCTTGGGTCACTCGATGGATCGGAAGTGAACTTTTGAATCTGCTTCAAAATTTGACGAGCTGGGAATTCAGCACCTCTGGACTGGTTTCTTTCAATTAAAGCTGACAATGCTTCGTCTAACTTAATTGGTAACCTCGAATGTAATGCAGAAGCTTGCTGATTCCATTCAGAATATGGTAATTCTTTACTTTTCAAGATTTCAATCAAGCTTTTTAAAGTTGAGTTCATGATAACTTGATTGTCAAATCCGGCTAAAATATTCCTTAATACACCAGTATAATATTGGAAATCATGTGCCGGCTTGGTACCTCTGATTACAGGATCACCTAATGGAGGTAACGTTCCTTCGTATGGCATGGCGTGTTTAACCTTTGAAGGGTCATCTAACTCTAAAATAGCCAAAATGTCCCCTGCATTCACAGTAGAACCAGGCTGTTTAATTAATTGAACAACCCCATTCTCTTGGGCAATTAATGGCATACACATTTTCATGACTTCAACTTCTGCATAGACTTCGCCGGCATTAATATGCTCACCACTTTCAATCAAATACTTCACCAACTTACCTGGTGATGGTGTTCTTAATTGTGTTGGGTCATTTTCAACTTCCAATAAACAAGTTTTACCATCCACAGATAACCTGGTAGCAGAAGGTTCTTCTTTCCAGTAAATAGAATGAGATTTACCGTCAATTGCACATAATAACCCGCCATCAGACAATGAACGAACACCAACAACTCCTCTTGTACCATTTAAAAATAACGTGTAAGTATCATTAGATGATTTTGTAGCTGTAAATTTATATCTGAATCCTTCATAAATGAATTCAATTGGATAAATGGTTCTTAACAAAGCTTTATTTGGAACTTGACCTTTTTCCAAAGATTGAATGTACTCTTTCTTATCTTCTTCAGACTGTATATGGGCTTTAGTAGCAGCACCACATACAACTGCAACAATATGATCAGGTCTTTCCGATGTTAATTTCTTTGAAATTAATTCATCTAACCAACCAGTTGTGATGGTATTATCTTCAAAATCTGGAGTTTCTAATAATTTAATTAAATATTCCACGGTAGTTCTGAAATCACCTCTAATAGATAATTCTTTTAAGGCAACAACCATGTGTTTTCTTGAAGCAGAACGGTTTTCACCAAAAGCAAATATATGACCGAACTGGGAGTCTGAGAAAGAATGAATAGAGGATTGATTACCAACTGAGAAATAACCCCAAACATTGGAAGACGACCTAAAGTTCAATTCATGTAAGGAACCTCCAGATGGCTTAAATCCTTCACCAGGATCTTCTGAAGTAATACGGCATGCAGTAGTATGACCCTTAGGGACAGGACGACGCTGGCTGACTAAGGAACTTTCAGTCTTAAATTCAAAATCGATTTCTGTAGAAGTGTGTGGGTCCACACCATACAAAGTTCTAATATCTCTAATACGGTGCATTGGAATACCCATAGCAATTTGTAATTGTGCAGCAGGTAAATTTACCCCAGTGACCATTTCAGTGGTTGGATGTTCGACTTGTAATCTTGGGTTCAACTCTAAGAAGTAGAATTTATCTTCGCTGTGCGAATAAAGATATTCAACAGTACCGGCAGAAACGTAACCAACTAACTTACCCAACCTTACGGCAGCGTTTTCCATGGCGTGAAACGTTTCTTTATTAGCAATAGTCACAGGTGCTTCTTCGATGATCTTTTGATGTCTTCTTTGCACTGAACAATCTCTTCCAAAAAGGGAAATATTGGTTCCATATTGATCGGCTAATAATTGGACTTCCAAATGTCTAGCATCGCCAGCCAACTTCATAATAAAGATTGGAGACCCTGGAATTTCGTTAGAAGCTTGCTTATATAAGGGAATAAAGTCTTTCTCGTTGTCGACTTTTCTAATACCTTTACCACCACCTCCTTCAGAGGCTTTAATCATGACTGGAAACCCAATCTCCTTTGCCTTAACAAGACCATCTTCTGGACTGGTGCAACAACCTTTGGCATAAACAGCATCTGACACGGAAACTAAGTTAGTTTCTTCGTCAATTTTAACTTCTCTAACACCAGTACCGGACCATGGAATACAAGGAACATCTGCATGCTGGGCCACAATAGTGGAAGAAATCTTATCACCTAAAGATCTCATAGCAGATCCTGGAGGCCCTATAAACAAGATTTTCTTTGGGGATGCTGCCAACATTTCTGGTAATAATGGGTTTTCTGAAGCATGACCCCATCCGGCCCAGACAGCATGAACATTAGTTCTTTCAGCAATTTCCACAATTAATTCAACGTTGGCATAATTATTATTATTAGTTCCACCTGGAACTTCGATAAATTGGTCCGCCATACGAATATATTCTGCATTAGCTTCCAAATCTTCTGGTGTAGCCATCACAGTGAACTGAATGGCTCTTTCGTCGCCGAAAGTCTCATAGGCCCATTTCCTGACCGATCTGATCTCTTTAACAGCAGCAATACCGTTGTTTGCAATTAAAACTCTGGAAATCACAGTGTGACCTTCATGCGATCTTACGAATTCTGTAACCTTACCGGGTTCTGCTGTCTCCACTGAGTTCAATCCTCTAAAGTGGTCGGCTAACTTCTGATGCATCTGAGAGTAATTTTTTACTTCTGTTGTTACGTCAGACATCCTATATTTATTATCAATGGTATTCTTTAGTTTGTTATTGTTGGTGTCGTTATTAGTGGCGTAAACACTGTTGTAGTTGATATATCTATTAAGTCGTTTAACTGGAATATATTTGAATATTCTATATTGATGACGTAAATTAAAATTTGGGAATAGTAACCTATTGAATGAAATGTTAGTTGTGAGCTTCTTTAATTTGGCACAAATGGCGTTCATACAATGATCCAATCAATTCTAAAGTATGAAAGTATAGCAGCCTCTGGGTACTCGAATATATTATTTTCGTTGTCAAAACGTCCTAAAACTAAATAGTGCATATTTTCCATTATAAATTCCATTTTTTTGGGTGTCCGCGACTGTGCGATGAATTGAAAATCGGATCAATTGTGTCTGGCTTTTACTGCCAACAACCGCCGTGTGCTCTTTTTCGTTTAAATAAACAACATACCTTGTAGCTAATATATTTGAAGGTTAATAAATACAATTGAAAATTTGAATCAAATTTCAATTGGTCAGAATCAAGTTATTAATTCTTTTCTGCTTGTAACTGTAAATCAAAACCGGACGTTTAAATTTAACAGTGAGTTTGTAGTACGGATTGCAGTAGTTCTATTAGTCTAGAACAACAATGTTTTAAATATATATTATAATATAATTACAATGTCCAAAAAGAATCAAAAATTTTGGATAATGATTCCATTATATAAATATTTTTCCACCATAGATATCAGGTAGTATTGAACCAACAAATACTGCTAAAGACAATTCGCAGCCTAGTGAGTCCCGGTGGCTACACGACGCCTCTAGAGTGATGGTCTTTAGTACTACAGGTGTACCGATGTATGCGCAATACAATCCCAACATTTTGCCGATCGCCCAGTAAACTAAGGCCCTGTGTTGGCCCAAAATATGCGCATTAATTGACGTAGTTGATCGAGTCGTATAAGAGATTAAGTAATAGACGTTATTGGACGAATACTTAGAGACGTCGGAAGGCACTAACAATCCGCGTGTACAAATGATTTAGAGATTGCGTAGGCTTAACGGCCTTGATGATACCGTTTATCATATTTTGTATTTTTCGCGTTCGTTGTTCTATCATACAACGTACTTGTAGCCTTATCGTAGTAATATAAGACAAAAAATAAGATAATATTGAGCTTAGATAGATATTGCAAGTATTAGACACTAAGTAATGCAAATAATTCAGACTATGTAGTATTTTATTCAAAGATGAGCTTTTTTTACGCAAAACCGTTGAAATAAATGGATTGCGAAGTTCGCATTAAATATTCCGCACAAAGTTGCAAGTGTGGAATGTATGTGTTAATTAGAATCAGGTATTAGCAATAATTTCATTACTGCTTTAGGCAAGAAGTGGCACTGGACAAGTAATTAAGGCCTATCATAACCTAGCTTGTTTTTACAAACAACAAATTATGTCTGGCCATAGAAAAATGGACAATCCAAGAATCTGCCGAAAGGAAGTTATATTTTGCTTTCCATTTCGCAATGAAATGTACAATGAGTTGAATAATGTAGGAAGCATATTTAGAATCAAGGAAAAGCAATTTAGTATTTTAGTATTTTAGTATTTTTTGTGCATTATAGAAGGAAAGATGTAGAATCAGAACAAAATGCATAAATAGAGTAAAAGAATTTAAAACTTGATGACTAAAAAAGCATATGCTAATCACAGAACAATTTCTCGTACTATGTAATCATTACTTACAAATAAATCTAATCTTCAAGTCAGATAACTATATATATGTGGTTGCAAAAGGCCACCAAGGGAATCCGGATTCGCAAAACATAGCGGTTCGATCCCCGGCGAAGCGATAGAAGGTCAGAAAAAAGAATTGAAAAATCAATCCGGGTAACAATATGACAAAAAAGATGAAAATTATTACCGGCGAAGATTGAAAAATTACTGTAGTGTGGCCAAATCTATTCATAGATAAATCGGAATAGAAAGATAACAATATATATATAAGATGTCTTGGTTATTTGGAGGTAAAACCGAAGAACAGAAGAAAGAAACCGAATTAAAGAATTCGTTAGGATTTGATCCAGCACAAGTGTCTGATGTATCATCTATTTTACAAGCACCAGGTGTTTTGGATTCATCCAGGTTGCATCCATTGGCGGGATTGGAAAAGGGAGTCGAGTATTTAGACTTGGAAGAAGAGCAATTAAATGATATCGAGGGTGCCAAAGGTTTAATTCCTTCCAGAAGTTGGACAGATGATTTATGTTATGGTACCGGTGCGGTGTACTTGATGGGTTTAGGTATTGGTGGTGCCTACGGTTTTCAAGAAGGTATCAACAATTTACCAAAGAACGCTTCTTCCAAGTTGCAATTAAACACTGTTTTGAATCACATTACTAAAAGAGGTCCATTTTTGGGTAATTCTGCAGGTGTTTTGGCTTTAACTTACAACTTGATTGATTCATCATTAGATGCTGTTAGAGGTAAACATGACGACATCAATTCTATAGTTGCTGGTGGTTTAGCTGGTGCTCTTTTCAGAAGTAGCGCGGGAATTAGACCAATGGGTTATTCTACAGCCTTAATGGCTGGAGCTGCAGGTGCTTGGTGTGGTATTAAGCGTCTTTTAGCATAATAATGTTAATAGGAGACTATTAAGCGCAAAACTTGCATTGCATTTTAATGAGGATATCTTCAAAGCGCTCAAGCGGGAGAATGTCAATTAACAAAAATCTGGAAAAGTAAATTCTTCAAGAGTGAGAACAGTTAAAATAGTATGATTCAAAGAAAGCTCAAATTTGTATTTTAATTCCTGGAGGGGGTTGGTATTCCGCTGCTATATTACTGTTTATATTTTTTTATAATTTATTTGCTTGAACCCACAAGCTGTATATAGATAAAAAGGGTGTTAATGAACTGTTACTATATCGTATACTATATTATATTAAGAGTAGTCTATAAATTCTATTATACAGCGACAGCTACTGTTTTCTGTTTCTTATCAATTTTTTCGTTATCATTAATCTTATCCTCATGTTCTAGCCTGCGCTTGTTTTGTATTTCGTACTGGTAACCCTCAAAATCTGAAGGATTAATCAACACATCTTTCTGCATATACTTCATCATAATCTTATTTCCCTCTTCCCCTATATTCTCGGCAATTTCAAATAATTCTTGGTGCGTTTTGGCCTGACAGAACTTCTGATAAAATTTGGATTTACCTGGAACCTGATTGAGCATTATATATTTTGTATTTCCCGGATAATTATCCATCTCTTGTGCTATTTTGATGAATTCAGGTACTACTTGATTCCAAGGTAACGGAGTCTCTGCAAAAACTGTTGGATTCGATTCTGCGCTTTCTGCAATCATGCCCCCAACTTTAGTACCGTACTTCTGTTGCAATATGTTAAATTCACGCCGATTACGGATAGATCCATTAATTATAAAACTCACATTATTGGAGTGAACAGTTTCTATGATTGCCGGTAAAAAGTCCCTTATGGGTGCATCTCTATTTCTCATTTTGGGGGTACGGCAGTGCAACGTTAAGTTTGAGATTCCCGTTTTGCACAACCTATCAATAAGTGACAATGAAGGAGCTGCATCTGAATCATCAAGAAGTCTAATCTTAGCACTAATCGGAATATTATATGGTTTTCCCACCTTGGTCACTAAATTTCGTAAAATCAGCTCAAGCAAATCTGGGGTAGACAATAACGCCGCCCCCATTCCTGAGTGGGTGGAGAATGGCTTAGGGCATCCACAGTTCAAGTCAATCCCATCCACGTCTTCTGCCACTATTTTAGCAGCCTGTACCGCCAACTCAGCGTCGGCCGACCCAATCTGGAATATGAGTTTTCCCCGTTCTTTTGATGGACATGTTCTAAAAACAAGCTTTTTATTTGGATCCAAAAAATCCACCGTTCCCAAATTATCATTCTGTACCCTTTGACACTTTATGAGCTTCTTATCAACAATCTCGGGAGTCCAAACAAGATCGGCTCCATATCGCAAGGCCATAAGTCTTGTGGGTATTTCTCCACTTCTCACCATCGGTGCAAGTACTAGTTTTCCTCCGTATTCAACCATTGCTTTTCTGAAAGGTATTATATTTGATATCGCAGTCTTGACTAGCCTTAGTGCCATTCGCTGTGACGGTATTTAATCTTCTTCTACTGCCTACTCTAACGATCTAGAGTGATGATGAGGCAGAAAAATTCGCTTACAATCACGTGCTATGGATACTATGAAGGCGCGGGCTCAACTCGAACTTCAGATGCGATAGATTTTTCCTTCTGTTTGAGATCCAAGGCTGCAAACCCCAGATATACGGACTTAGTTGCACCAGTGGAACTACGATCGCGGCAATTCGTGTCCGACTACAAATGCAGCCGACGGTCTACGCTACATTGCATTCCCAATGTTACTCGCATGACCGAGTAAAATTCAGTACTTGGCAGTTACGCTGCGATGGGTAGATGTCACTACATTGGGTATTTCGATGACACTAATTATGCTTCTATAATCGAATTATTGCGATTGGGTATTATTACGATCTCCATGACCGGTTTTCTATGCATATTAACAACCAATGCCACACCTAACTAGTTAACTACTAGATATGTCTGAGGTAATAAACACAGGTCAATTGATTGATATCATGTGAAACAACCCAACTAATCAAATGGAATAATAATGGCATCAAAGTATCGAATTGCAGTTGACAAGCCTTAAGCTGAAGTCCTCACTGCAAACAATTGTATAGGATACGGTTGATCGTAAATAAAAAAAGAGCCAATAGAAAGCGCCGAATAAAACAGAAATGGTTAGAGAAGCACGAATTAAAAAAATGATTCTTTTCTATCCGAAGGTCACAGGGGTTTATGCAGTGACGCAGATCCGATAACAAAATGCGATTTTGATTTATGGGAGATAAAAAGAAGTTACGACGAAACGGATACCACTATTGAAATCCTCGTCTTCAATAGTGTCAGCAAGGTGCTCATTGATTTCCAGTTATCTATAGTAGAAAGCCAATTGATGGTGCAATGAGATCGATATTATTCAGATGCGTTTCTTTTTAATCATGCATACAATTTTTTTCCGCAAAAAAAAAAAAAAGAAAAAAAAAATTGCATCCTATCTAAATAGTCATCCTCTATAAATAAATAAATAAATATACTTGCAATTGCAATGATTAATTTTGGTAATTTTTTTAGAGGTTAATTATAAATTGGGTATTTTACACTTATTAGTTAGAACATGTCAGTTATGTATCACCCATTAGCAAGGACTATCAATCAGAGAGGTGATTCTGGATGCTTGACCCCAAATAATCAGATAGAGGCCGAAGCAAACTCACCCACAATTAGTAAGCAAGAGAACTTTTATAAACCAAGCAGTAGTAATACTACTACATCAAGTACCAGTGGAGGAAGCACGATTTTGAGTCCTCCGTTGTCTCCATATCAGAGGAACAGCACCACTACCAATGATAGCATTGAGGAGAGCGGTAGCGCAGAAGGTGGTGCCTTGACCAAGAACTACGTTTTAAGTTCGAGTCCATTCAAGATTGAAAACTACAAGAAGTACGAGTTGAAAGTTAATGCATGGAACGGGCTTGACTCAAATTACAAGGCAAAGCAATTCAAGTTTCTTGAGCAATATTCAATCATTTCCGCGAGAGAGAAGTCGCAGCCACAACCTACTAGAAGAATTGCAAGCCGCAAAAGGGAATTTAATTCAGATAGCGATTCTGAATTTACCAATACTGAAAGAGTGCGGACAAGAAGAATAGCGAAGGAAAGTTCTGTGATTGGAAGTGGTGTTTCGGATATCGAGTCTTCTAGAGCTAATTCGCAATCACCATCACCAAAAAAGAAGAAGGCCAGAAAAGAGGTTTCGTATACAGGGTCTCCATTGGCAATTCAACAGGCATCATTCATAGACGAGAACATCCCTGACTACTCCCCTGATGTTTCGACATTACCTAAGGGTAATAACAGAAGCTTGAAAGTCGAGTGGAAAGGACAACCAATGGACTTAAGAAACGATCCTAACGCAGACAAATTGCATCCAGCAGAAATTTTATTGGCATCAACATTGAGATTACCGTGCAATGTTTATCTTGATTCGAAGAGAAGATTATTCTTCGAAAAGGTTAATCGTATGAAGAGTGGCATGCAATTCAGACGTACAGACGCTCAGAAGGCCTGTAGGATTGATGTTAACAAGGCCAGTAGGCTATTTGCAGCTTTCGAAAAGGTCGGATGGCTAAACGACGTTCATTTCACGAAATATTTGTAAGATGTATGATATTTCCACTAATTATTTATACAAGAAAAGATAAAAAAACAAAAAAATACAGTGCATTGGGTATGGATAATAGGTATAAGTGAGATTTATTTTTGTACATATAAGGTTTGGGTTTTATTTTAATTTTTTATAGGGTTTATTATGTTATTATTTTAAAGTGTGAGAATTGGTTATTTATTAGAAATATAATGTAAAATGAAATATGAGTGTAGTCAGGGTCTTTATATGTCTTATCTTTGTAGCTGACATTTTTATTTTGGTGCTTCTTATCTTCAAATTAGGGTTTGGATGTTAATTGCCTTGATCTTAAAATCATAACTCAGAAATTATCATAGATACCAAAAATGAGTCAGTGATAACATCGGCTTCACAATCCGCAACATTTGTTATATACGTCAAGGGAAATTCGCTCTTCTGGCTTCTGATCCAATGCCATAAGCATATATCAAATTTTCATAAACCCACCTCTCTAATTTTTTTTATTACGAATACCCCTTATCAAAATGCCGCAGTAATAAAATCTGCCCATATAGCAGGGACTGATGCAGCTTTTTTAAGTCCCTTGATATTCTGAACCGTACTTTTATTATCGTAAGCTAACTTACGATAATAAAACCTTAGCTTAGGATAATAAAACCTATATGCTGTATTACTCAATATTATTGCACATGAGTTTACCTATATTACCTAGGACCCTTTCTTCCGAATTACTCTTACAAAATTCACTACACCAATAATAACTACTAATTATCAAAAATTATATTTCTGATAGAATACAGATCAAGCGTGCCGTATGAATAAAAAAGGCTACTAATTCAGCCTATGAAATTGTATACTCGTATTCGCCTTGGTTAATGCTGGTTATCTCCACCTAGGGAATTCTATATAATAGAGATTACACAAAAGCCCCATGAACCAGTATTTTTTCACAAATCGCAATTTAATACCCTTAATATATCCAACATGGGCATAACTAATGAAGAAATTCTAAGAATAACTTTCTTCTTATATTAAATATTATATCATAAGTTGGATTAATTGATTCTATTACTTCAAATTTAACATTATCACTATCACATTCGCTTTAAACACTTGAAGAAAGTATTCTAATCAGGAAACCCTTAATTAGTATCTAGTATATCGATCTTTGAACGGATAACGAGAAATACAATTTGGCTAGATTGATACTTGAGGGAACCTCTACTAGAACAATAAAGAACGAGACGATAATCGAGAGACGGTGAATAAAAAAGGAACAGAAGACTTGAAGTATGAGTTATCATCGGTATATTCCAAGCAAAGAACCGGCTTCTCAATTATCGATTGAGACCATTCCATTTAATGCACAGACAAACCCTATAAATGGAACTGGCATAAGCAACCCTTCGCTACAGTTAACTCCTACCAACGAGCAATTTCGCCCCATGCCTCCTCAACAGATAATCCGGCCGCAGATGACAGACAGTTCGCCTACGTCTATTTCGCATGACATGTTTCAGAGCCCTACTCAGTTGACGTCGCAAATGAATAGATTTCATTTACAGACACCTACTACAGACTGCAGTCCAGTATTTTCTAACAACAATAAAAATGGCTCCAATAATGCACCAGCCTTTCAAACGGTTACACCCACCAATAGTATACCAAGGAGCAATTATCAGAACCAGTATGTTTTTACACAGAATCAGCATGCCATACCCGTAATGGTGGGACAACCTACCATGAATATGTCACCTAATGCAAATACACAAATGCAGAATCAGCTGGCTAATCAGCATTTGGTTCAGCAACAATTTTTGATGCAACAACAGCAGTTGATGGCTCAGAACAACCAGTTTGTTCTAGCAAACCCAATCAACCATAATGTTGAACACAAAGTCACAAAACAAGTAGACAATGAAAAGAAGGTTTCCCACAGCCGAAAGTCTAGCGTTGCCTCTAGTGTCACTAAGCCTTCAAAGCCAAAGAAGCCTTCAAGGTCTAAGAAGGATTCATTTTCCAGTGTGGAGGATTTGAAAACTTCGGAGGTATACGAATACGATAAAGAAATCACAATAGATGATTTATTAAAGGACGATCCATTGCTTGAATTAACAAGCCCAGTGGCTCTTGAAGATGAAAGTAACGACAATAGTTTATTTTCAAGCTTTATCGATTATGAAGATATGTCTCAACCACAACCAAACTTTGTTGGTTTGGGGTTAGATTTGGATTTTAACTTGAACGAAATCATGAATGAACCTTCCACGAACGGAAGTACTGTTAAATCAAGTTCTAATCTATCATTATACAAAAGACCATCTACCCCAGAACAAGACAAACTGATTGAACTATTCGTGTCTCCAAGAAAGAAGTCAACTTCTCCAAAATCTTCTAGCACGAGATCCAGCTCACCCACGAAATATTCACTGGATAAACTAATTCAAAAACCAGATATATCGAATGGAACTGTACCACGTTCTTCATCAAACTCTTCAATCAATACTACTCCTGCAAATAGGAGTCAGCCTAGTTTTTCATTGAGCGAATGTTCGAATACATTCCCCGTGAATTCAAATACTACTAATAATTTCTCATTTGTTATCGAAAAGAAATCGTTTTCGATACAGTCTAATGCAAACTCCAAGTTAAGACGAAAGTCATTACCCAAAATTAGTCAAAAAGCGAATAAACGACCAAGCATGAAAAAGACAAGCAGCGTGACTGATGCTAGTATAGTGAAACCTAACAATCATACACCTATAGCGCATCATCATTCTGGTAGCTCTTTGGCTTCGTCACCTAAGGTTTTAAGAAACATGAAATCAGGTATGTTACTGTTTCAACTTGACGTAAACAATAATGGGAATAAATAAAACACTTGGGATTAAATTTCGACATCAAATTTAGTTACTTTCGGCAACTACATGTTTTTTCGGTTAATCATTTGAAAGGTTCGATACTTTTCTTGTATTCCAAAGTTCAGGAAAGCTTATTTTATTTACTTCACAAATGATTCTTACACTATACCATTGTACACATATTTTATTCTTCTAATAGCATATATATCTAATACTACTTTTCATATTTTCGGGTTTAAACCTTTTTCAGAGCCATTCTACAAAGTTAAAGTCTTCAAATTTACAGTATGTATTAATGTAATTTCTAACGAAGTAAGTTAAGAAGACGAAGAAAAGACGAAGTCTTGTGAGTAATATGATGCAATGCCTAGTCTTTTTTGACAATTTCAGGGCAAAAGGTCTACCATCCAGGTAAATATTTATGAGCTTGGGCTTGGTTTTCTTTATAAATCTTTATCTCTTGGTACATATTCTTCACCACTTAAAATTGGAGTCTTTCTGAATAATCTTCTCAATGGGGTTTGTCCGTCACTGGAATAAGCATAGTATGCTAAACCTGCTGGGATAGCTCCCATCATTAACAAGTTAAATGCGATTGATTTTGGAGTAAAACGGAAGTATGTTCCAAATGATTCTTTTGCAGCATTGAATCTTTGAAATGCTGGATCTGGTTTTAAGGTACCTGCCATACTGCAATGTATTATATGATTATTGTACAGTGTTTTCTTTGACTATCTAACTCTGTATAGGCAATATAATTTGACTTACAGGTTTTTTCATTGGTCATATAAATTACACAAAAACAAATATGATTTTAACACGACAAATTATAGTGTACATACATTAGTTCTACTATGTAAGCTAGTATACAATTGGTTGGAAATTTCATACAATGACCAGGGAGGGTTTCTTAAGTGGTTCTCCTATCAAGAAGAAGTTTGCGCATGGGGTCCTGACGGTCTTATTGACTGCAATGTTTCATTAATTTGCTTCACATTTTCGATGTCTGTACCCGAATTGAAGTCTGTAATACGCAAAGTTTCATTCTGGGAGTTATGGAGATGGTCTGGTTCCAATGCCCCAATACTCTCAAGTAATTTAAATGACTTGCCTTGTATGTATCTATCTCTCACTGTGGGGGTGAAGGTCATATCGCTGATTCCACCCTGCGCAACACCATTCTTAAATTTGCTATGCATTTTCAGAACTTGACTTATTAGGTCGTCTACTTGAGATAGCAAGAAATACAAGTTCTCATCCAAGGGAGAAAGAGACTTTATTGCAATTCGTGCTTCTGCCGTCAATTTCTCACCATTATTATTTTCGTGGTCCAAGAAGCTCAAGCACAGGCGAAACTGTCTAAGCATCCGCACAAGCTTATTAGCCTTCGTTATTTGAAGCTTTAGGATCTTACGGAGACTTAATTCCATGTTTATGAATTTGATCAACTTTTCGATTTCTTCATCGAGTTTTTGTGAATCGTCGTCTTGCTGGAACTCGATGCCCTCGTGATGCATCAACCTCACCCATCCTTCTCTCACTAAGTCTGATGGAACCGTAAAAATGTTTCTTAATGCATATAATTCGAATTTATCAAAATTCTTGTCAACTTGACTTTCTAACAACGTTTCCAACTTGGCCGTACCTAATTGTATTTCATCATCTGGAATTGCAGACTGCGTGCCCTCGGCTCCCTCCATTACAACATCCTCATCGCTGTTTTTCTCCTTCGTTATCTCCTCTAGTCGCTTCTGCTGTCTCTCATTTAAATATGTCTCCATCGCTTGTGTGCATTTATACATAATGTCATTCACCGCATTTATAACATCGTCGATAATCGCAAGCGGTGGGAACCCAAAATGCTCGGTCAATAAAGCCGTAGCCCTGTAATCAGTGACACTCATATATCAAATTCTGACCTAAAGGAAGACGTCTGTGGTGCTGTTACCTTTAGTATTCAATTAACTGTTTGTTTTTATTTTACAGCTGATATGTCTCCTACTTTATATTGCACGTGACCGCGTTCGATCAATCAGTTAGTAAGTAGGTAATTTGACGACAGACGGCGGCAACAGTGGTTTTATGGGTGTCTTCAAGCGATCTAGAGACCTGTGTCTTGTTGCACTGGTGTATGAATGGACAAGAGTAAAGTCGTTAATTAGGTTTTGATCTTTTGACGTAACCGTCCAGACGTGAAATCACCCACTTGTGTAGTCCGTAGGTTGTGAAATAGTATGTTAGGTTATTGTAATTTCAAACAAAGCAGGTAATGTGGTGAATTGTAACATATCTTCTATTGTGAAGTTTATAATAACAACCATTGAAGCGCTTAGAAGTGAATGATTTTAAACGAATTATCAGTCAGACGAGAAATGCGAGCATAATCGAAATTTCAACAAGACATAATTGCATTGAAGGAAAACTAATATACTAATTTAAATAGAAAATACTACAATTTGTGAATAATTTCAATACAAAGGCTGTATATTAGAAAAGTGAAGGAGGATTTTGTATTTGCTTAAATTTTAACTGTGGATTTCAGAAAGAATTACATGATGTCCACAACCGAAGAAGGAGGTGGCCCTGGCTACATAGATGCACTTGACGCCAAAATTATTCAGTATCAGTACTGCATTACCAAGATACAGAGCTTGATTCCAGCAATACAGAATCTAGCAGCAAATGCAACAGAATCAAAAGAGTTACCATTGGTGCAATACGCGGTATTGTTATGTGGTAGCATATTTGCCATTAATGAGGGAGTATTTAGCACGAAGTTGGACATAATAGGCGAATTCAAGCTTTTCAAGCCTGTGCCCATTAGTATTTCCAATGCTGTGACACATATACCGTATGATAACCCCGATACAGCTGTCAGACCCTTATCGGAGTTACCCAGCCCAGAGTCGGGGGTAAAGTGTTTAAAATCACTAGAGGAATTATGCTACAGTTGCTTACAAGGATACCAGAAAAGATTGCAGCAGGCTAAGATCACGAAGGAAAAACTGAAGCTATTATCTCCTACTTATTTTGGTGACTTGGAGTCGATGTTGAAGGACCAAATATTTGATAAGAGTGATAATGATTTGACTTTAGCGCATGGTTTATTGCACAAATTGCCAGAGGATCATTCCTTGTTAGAAGACGAAAATTATGTGGAAGCTTCTTTGACAGATATGGACATTGAAATGATTTTCACTATTACGGGGCAAGTGCGCTCTACTCTAGATCATTTGAAACCGAATCTTATTCCTTTCCAAAAATTGAGAACAATTCCAAAGACACAACAGGAAGACTATGTTAAATCGATTTCGGATGGAAAATATGCATTACATAAAGTATTAATGTTGACCTTGAGATTGAATGAGATATATTCCATTTTAAGAAAAGTTGGTCGTAAAATCTATTTTTCCAATTATCAACATCTTTATGACTATAAATTAGCATTCCAGTCAAGTAATTCAAATTATTTTAAATTGAACTTATTAAAGGAAGTGGACGAGTTGTTCAATGCAACTAAAAAGAATGGAACATTAGTTGCGAACTTAACGAGATTTGTTAGACAGAACTCTAAGCATGAAATAAGTTACAAGACTTTATTAGATTTTTCAAATTTCGTTAATCAGGCTTATACTATGCTTGAAAATATGATTTTTAAATTCGAGGAATTTGGATTTAACTGGATTTCATCAGAACTTAGATTTAGAAAAGTTTATGGATTACCGAAAAAGGCATTAATAGATGTATTCCAAAACATAAAGGATTCAAAGAACAAACTTCAAGGAGATATGAATGCTGCAACTGGACCTAAGAAATCTACAACGACTGATCTGAAGCCTGTGAAAACTGTGAACTACAACAAAACCGGGTCATCCCAAAAGAAACCTTCGGAGGGCAAAGATTCATCAGACAATTTAGAGAAATTTCCTGAGATAGAAGAAGCTAAACCAAAATCCCTTGAACACGATTTGAAAAATTTAGAACTAAACGACTTACTGCCTACTAAGGGATCACGTTCATCATCCATATCAAGTCTTTCAAGTAATAGCAGCTCCAATAAATTTTCAGTAAATTCAACTAAGGGAAAACCATTATTTCAAAATAACAGGAATTCCATGTTACCTCTGCCTGCATCCAAAGCAACAAATACACTTAATCAAAGACCAAATTCTATGTTATTTATGAATTCCAATTCTTCATTATCCACTTTCCCATCCTCTACACGAAACGAGATTAATTCCGCTACAACCACTACTCCATCTGGCCGTCGGAGATCAACTTCTCTGCCAATCAGCCCTAAGGTACCTGTTGTGCAAGATAATACACTCAAAGCTGCTTCAGGAGCGGCGGCTGCATTGGCAAGAAGTAATAGCTTGAAATCACCCAATTCACCCTTACGTTCGCCATCTGGCTCTTTAAGTTCACCGTCAAATATGAGATCTCCATCCGGTTCAATAAAAAGGCTGGGATCTCAAACTAGACTGGGAAGTGTGACTCAGCAGCACCTTATCTCGTCCCCATCACCTACGTCTAAACATGGTCCTCTCATTGTGGTTGAAGAGGAGGAAAACAATAATAAAAATTCAGTCAAGCCGCTAACAGCAAACCAAAGGTTGCAATTGCATTTGAGACAAGCAACGAAATCTGGGGCACTCATGACGCAACAAAAAGAAGCATTGACTTCGGTTGTATTCGATCCGAGTGAACCATCTGCGTTTAATTTACGTAAATCTGTCGAATCACCGCCAGTGAATGAATCCCCCGATCCTGCTGCCCAACAACAAGGACCCGTAAAATCCCAAGGTACCGCACATCTGAACCAGCCCCAAACCCGTGATCAGGTAACAAGAAGAAACACAAGAAGAAATAGTGTTACACCTCAATTAGGCAATCCAGCATCTCCGAACAATTCTTCTATGACTACAGTTAATGCACAAAATACGTCTGCATCATCGGTATCGTCTGCATCTTCTGAAGGTAACTCTGCAAGTGCCCAGGTCAAGAAAGTGAGGTTTACTGGTGTTCCTGAGTATTCAGAACTAGAAGATGCACCAACAACTTACGCTAATAGACTATTAAAAAATTTTGCAGTATTCAAAGCTCCACCAAATAAACCTGGATTCAAGAGAAAGGATCAATTATTAAAAACAGAAGAAAGTTTGTCTTTAAGATCTCACCTCCGTGAATCTTCAGCTGGAGCCTTCAGCCCACCACCTCAAACCGGGTTATCCAAGTTTAGGAATAAGTTACTTTAGGATACCTGTTTGTTATAATGTTCTACTAAATTTTTTGCTGTGCAGTGCGGCTCAAAATTTTTCAATTTTTTTTGACTTCTCATCTTGTAAGTCTTAATACAAACTGCTTTATTACTTTAACTTTAGAATATATATATATTTAATAATATATACAAATAACCATGTCACTTGATACCAGTAATGGGTATAACACACCTAATGAACCACAATTTAAGAAAAGAAAGCAATTTGTAGCTCCAAAAAGTACTAATGCAATTGGTAATGAAGGTATCTCTGAATGCTTTCAAAAGTTTACAACATCATTATATGTATCATTAGCACCATGTCATATTTCTAACCCTATCAACGGTATTAAATCACAACATTTAGATCCTTTGATCATGAGTTACTTTCCAAAGGCCAAGGGGGTATGTTTAGCATATTCAAACATAAAAATATCAGATGACAATGTTACAAAAGATACCGATGACAATACCATCACCGTGGCCAAAATAACAGATTCATCTCCATTCACCTTCTTATGGGTATCGGTAGACTTCTTAATATGGAGACCTCAAGTCGGAGATATATTGGAAGGATATATTTACATGCAAACGGCATCGCACATAGGTTTATTAGTCCACGACACGTTCAATGCTTCAATTAAAAAGTTCAACATACCTGTTGACTGGAGCTTTATTCCAAGTCAAGAAGATGAATACTCAGAAGAAGTCAGCGATGCTAATAAATTTAAATCTTTTGGATATTGGGCCGATGAAAACAATGTTAAAATTGAAGGTAAGTTGAAATTCACTATCAAATCGATTCATACTACTGGTAAAGTGGTTTCATTAGATGGTACATTAATAAAGCCAGGTTCAGAAAGAGATGCACAACCTATTTTCAGAGAACGTCGCTCGTCATCCTCGTCGGTAACCGCATCGCAATCAGGCAAGCACAAGAAATTTGATGACGAAGATATACCAACAGTTACTGAAATCCCGGAACCAAGGGAAGATGACTTGAGTGCTTTACCTGGATACTCAAAAGATAGCGAAGAAGAAGAAGTAGATAACGCTGTCGTTAATAACTCAGATTCTGAAGAAGAAGAATCGGATTAGATTTAATAAAAATATTTGTCTTTCAACTGCATTAACAATATTTTCTCTCTTATATGTACAATTAATAAATTACATTAGATAAACTATTTATTAAACTACTTGTATCGATTATATATACATGAAATTATCTATTTTAGTGGTTTGTCGTCATTAATCATTCTCCATATTACGTCACTTTCTTTTGACGTTGGTCTATCATATTTAGTATTTCTGTTCCCATAAAATAATCTATAATACCATTTATCTTTATTCATTAACCCAATAGGGCTGGAACTATGGTGTAAATGGTTACCATTACCGCTACCACCCATCATTGTT
Source organism: Debaryomyces subglobosus (assembly GCA_003708965.2). Taxonomy (NCBI): domain Eukaryota; kingdom Fungi; phylum Ascomycota; class Pichiomycetes; order Serinales; family Debaryomycetaceae; genus Debaryomyces; species Debaryomyces subglobosus. The sequence goes on along the minus strand of PPOW02000018.1, from coordinate 46,744 downwards.
AATTTTTGAACCTTTCGTAATTTACGGAAATTTAACATCGTAATTAAAATACCCTGTATGATTGAGAAAACTACAACAGCACCGAAACCGATAGTTGAATCTTCAATATAGTTTTTCAAATTCATACCGTAGAATGCTGGCAATAAAGTGGCCACTGTAAATCCTAGAGTGTAAACTGTTATTTTTAATTCAAATAACATTAACGAATTTCTATTAGTATCCAAGATAATGTTTACAATTTCCTCTGTTGCTTTAATATCATTTATCAACGATCCGGCTTGCTGAACAAACTCGTCGCACTGTTTATAGTAGGATTCTAACATCATTTCTAAATCTGCAAAGTCAGTAGGGTTTTCAACGGTTGGATCAAATTTGATAGGATCTGTTAAGTACATTCCAGCTAAATCTTCATCATTGTCTAAAAGTTCTTCTAAAACATTTCTAATTAAAACCGCCTTTTGGTAAAAACTTGATAATTTTTTCAGCTTGATTAAGAGGTCCTGCAACTTGTTTCTATCAATTTCGTCTTCTAGTTCTGCTAATATGAGACCACATCCTTGTAAGTGGCTTTTCAAATCAGCTTCCAAATAACTCATAACACTGATAAGAATACTTTCGAGTGCTCTAAATTCGTAGGATATGTTTCCGGATGGTAGTTTTAATTTCATTTCAAGATCGTACATAAACAATCCTAACTTTGTCGCAATGGATGGTGTAGAAGTATCAAATACCATGACACTATCCTTCTTAACTATAGCCTTGATATGGAGTAGGTTTACAAGGATGCAATTTGGAGAACGGACCATAATCAGTGGCACAACATCGATCGAAGAAGTATCGATTTTTCGGAGATCTCTAGGAAATAAGTCGTTGCCTTTAAGAAACCTCATTTTAGGGTACTTTCTAGAGACGGCCGTGATGTTCCCTTTAATGTCGAAAATTGTGCACGATACATACGAATCATTTGGAGTAATTGGTTTCAATCTATTATATATTATTTTTTTATCATCTGTAGGCACGAGCTTATTAGGTTCAAACTGATGATCTAAGAAAGACTCTGACGAAGTTTCTGTAGTATCAGTTGTATTCATTGCATGTGTATTAGTTTCGGTGATTTTCTTCAAAATTTCTTGATTCCGTGATACTGTTGATTTAAATCTGATATAATGATTGCATAGTCCAGAAGAATACCGGTGGACTATATACCTGGATGCTGGGCATTTTATATGACGTAGAGAAGTCCACATATATGATTTCTATTGATTGATGTGAAAATTCAAATTAAACTTGGTTGATACAGCTAATTAATCACTACTAAAATAATCTTTAATATATGGAATACATCAAACTTTGCTTTTATAAAACAACAAGCAAAAATTTAGATATGAAAAGGAATTAGGTATATGAAATATAGTTGAATGTTAAATGTTAAATTGCTTGATGCATGTCAATTTTTTCACTGCAATATTCTAGTCGCAATTTTTCTTGATGTTTTCGATAAGACTAACGAATGGTTTATTTTAATTTTATATAAAATATGTAGAATTATAAAATAAGCAGATATGGTTATAAACCAAACAATTTAAAAACAAAATGAAAATGAATTACTACAAAAAAGTCAAAGCTTTATTGTTATCTCTAAGAAAAAAAGTAGCATGAAATAAATATTAGTCAAAGAACTTTCTGGTTTCAGAGATACCAAATAATTCCAATCTGATACCTGGTAATGCTTCTTCAGACAATAACTTCAATCTTTCTTCTAAAGTGTTATTAACTTCGATCTTTCCACTTTCGTTGGTAACAATGACACCACCAAGAGAATCCTTACTCAAGAAATCCTTTTCGTCGACAACAATTTCAACAGGGGTCTTAGACTTTGCTTCATATTCCTTGGCTGCATCTGGTGCCACTTCCTTTGCCAAAGCAACATCTGCTTCTCTGACTTTAATAGTAACCTTCTTTTCTAATAAAGCTAATACACCTTCTTCAATCAAGTTGGTCAAAATTGGCTTATAGGCAGATTTGTTAGAAGTGGTCTTGCCCAATTCCTTTTCGGCGGCTTCAAATATATTCTTCAATACTTCTTCCTTCTTAGACAAAATTCTCAATCTAGTTTTATTACCGATAGTTGACTTGGTAATTTGCTGGGCTAACGATGCTTTTTTCAATTTCTGCTCGTAAGTAGAGTCAATAGCAGCAGTTTCGGATCTAACTATTGATGCTTTTTCGATTTCATATTCTTCGTCTGCCTTCAATCTGATTTCTTTGGCCTTTTCTTGTGCTTCCTTCTCGATGAAGGCCTTCATCTTACGAAGCTCAGTATTCACCTAAATGACGTTAGTAATCCAGTTTCTTCTGCAATTCAACTCCAATTGAAATATATTACATACTTGATCATCAGTCAAAGACATTGTTTTACTCTAAGCTATTGTATTACTTGTAGACAGACGTTTACTAGTACTGATTTATCGAGGTTTAAGGAGTTCAACATTTCAATAGTGATTTTAATCCGCGCACTACTACAACCATACCATTATTACTACTGCCACTAGTGGAGATGTGTTGAATAAAACAAACTAAATGCTTTTTGAATAAATAATACTAATCGTACACATAAATAGTCAAAATTCCTTCATGCCTACGCAAATCAGCAAGAATGAGGAATTATGAAAAAAAGTATATAATGATCTAAACGAGTTTATCGAAGAAGTTTCTAGCTAACTCAACGCCTAAGAATGTAGCAGCATTAGCTGGGAAAGATCTTGCTAATGCAGGACCCACTCCTGGGAAGAATGCTTTAATACCACCTCTCTTGTAGATGTTTTGTGTAGTTTTAACAATCGAAACATTAGTATTTGACGATTGCTGAGTAGATTTGATGGTATCAATTGGGAAAACACCAAGCCACATGGAAACACCAGCACAACCACCAGCCATGGTGATAGCAAACAAAGATAAATCAGTGTCTGGGGTGGATAATCTACGCTTGATGTATTCATAGGTAGCAAAGTATAATGCAGATCCAGGACCATCTCTAGCTAATGTTGCAGCAGAACCCTTGAAAATGGATCTGATACCTCCTGTCCTGTACATTTCCTTGACGACTGATCCCATCGAAGTAGTTTTGGATCCATCTTGAATTTGCATCATGACCTTGATTCTTTCAAATGGTGCAGCGACCAAGGTTGTTGGCACAGCAGAAATAAAACCAGCAGTGGAAATGTTAGCAATGGAGAAATTAGATACTTCTTTACCAGTAAATGAAGTAACTATCTTTTTACCAACATCGTAACCCCAAAAGGAAACAGCGAACATAGGGGTGACACCCAATAAAGGTGGTAACACACCCCTGTAGAAACCTGGCAAACCATCCTTAACCAATGTTTGCTTCACACATTGAACCGATGAATTATACAAACCTGTTTGTAAACGGACTTTCACTAAATCGAAAGGATGACCTGTTAAAACAGCACTAAAATGTTAGTTTTCAAGATTTACTTAGTTTAAAACTTTACATAATACACATACCAAATACCCCCAAATCCACCAGAGGCAAACGATTTAACGTTATCAACTAATACACTATCTACTTCTTCCATTTTAAATAAATTTTCTTAATTATCTGTAGGTGATGTTTGATGAAAGAAAAAGAATGAAAATTTAATGGTTTATAAAGGAACTTTACAAAAATCTGGGGATCCCCACTCTAATACTTAGTCGGTATTTTGTGAACCTCGGATAAATCCGTTTTGTTATTTTACCGAGTGCTATGTTTGATTAACGCAATACACGTAAACCTAACTTCAATAAGAGCGTATTCCTCACCATAATATGCAGTTATATAATTGCTGATTCTTATAGGCTGTTAAAAATATGCTTTTAAACGATATATATTTTCGAAATATATTCTTGATTATACACATTAGGATTCGTAAATACAAATCAGGGCATGACGACACTTGAACTATGCTGTATTGTCTCGGGTTTACTATTGACCAATAGGCGTACGAAGTTTGTTATCGACTTACTAGTTACATAATATAATAACCATGAAATCATAATTATAATTCATGCAGATACTCTAATGTCCGAAAAGCTGCAAAAGCACTAAAAAAAGCGACTTAGATCTTTAAGTTCTATATCCGACCTTAAATCTTTTATAAACATGTATAACATACTTTTGTAGTCTGTCATATACAAGTCCTTGTAGATTTTATTAACAATAAGTTTAAGTTTGTTTTCTAACTCTTCGAGATCATCGTCAAACTGGTTCATATCTTCAGAACTCAAATTTTCTTCAACATTCAAAATGGAAATGTAGTTTACGATGAGACTATTATATTCTTCTGAACTTTTTATAAAAGCAAAACAAATCTCCAAAAATTGGTATATTTGCTTTATATAACTCGTTCCAGAATGTTTTCCTATTTCAGCATCGTTTAGAATCTTGAAACGGGTAACCTTTTGCAAGTACATTGTATGTATATTAATCAATTCATCAAACGTTAATTCGTTCATATTATGTGTTATTATCCTCGATTTTGGAGGTCTCAAAAAAGAACCTTCATCTTTCTTCAACGTATTGGCAAACCTTTCATTTAATATAGGTAATACACCCATACCTTTAGGTGATGTTGCATGCAAAATAGGTGAGCTCGATTTAAAAAGCTTTCTGATGATTAATTGATCGAAATTATTTTCAATAATATCAAATGACAAGTATTTTACCAAGGTTGATATAAATTTTATGAGCTGGTGTCGTATGAGGCAAATTGTATTGAAAGACTTCATTAACCAAATTATCTTGTTATCTCTAATGCCTAGCCGTAAACTTGGATTGGACTTTAATTGTCTTTTCAACTTAATATACCTACTCAGAATCCTTCTTAAATCGTTTTTTTTAACGTTACAACATTCAATAAAATTTGAGTTCAACAAATAACTGAAGTGTCGTAATTTCCAAAGAAAATTAAACATTTTTAAATATTCTAAAGTTCCATTATTATAATTTAAAATGTGATAAATCGGCAAGTCGGATATTTTATATTCTAATGTGAACACTTCCCATCCTATGTTCCCATGACTTAGATCTAAGATTCTAGCGTCTAACCTATTCTTATAATCTGATATATAACTCTTCACTGAAGAGTTATTAATTGATTCGATTAATACTTTTGCTAACTGGTTTGACGTTAAACTATTTGCAGGCTCGTTAAATAAAGCTATTCCTTTTTCTATTATAGACTCAATAAAGTCATTTGAATTCATCAATAAAAACTTTTTAAAATTCTTCAAATGATGAAACATGTTATTCTTCTCTTGCAAAACTATAGTGAAGTAGTTTAAAATTTCTTCATACTGAAAATTGATTAAATCTATTATAACATTTGACGGCATTGACTGTATGCCTTGATTATTTTGAAAGATGTACGTCGAATATTTCATGCTGTAGTCGCTAATCCATTTCAATTCTTTACAATATTTAAGAAGAAAAATTAACATCTTCCCAATTTGGTATATTTTGTAGGCCATAGTTTTATTCATTGATACAAAAAAGTCAGGTATCCTTTGTGGCAAATATTCAATGATATCGTTAATGTGTTGGGCTTCTGTATTGAATGCTATGAAAAACTCATCGCTATTATCTATCAACTCCCCTTTTACAATCCAGTGTTCAAGAATCTCGTAGTATGGAGCTGCAATTTGCATAAAAATATTTTGTGTTAAGTCCCTTATTCTTATGTCACCAAACTTTGATAAATGATATACTTTCGATAAGAATTCGTATCCGCTTAAATTTAATTCGTTAGTTAAGGAATATAAAAGTCTCAATTTCAATATATAAGGAAATAATGCATTGTAGACAGCTATTAATGAAGTTGGCCCGGTATTAAAATATTCATTAATATGATTCACATAGACATTTAATTCAGATTCCAAAGATCTTAAAAATGCAGTTTTTATAGGAGAGTTTAGTTTTCCTTTGTTAGACTCCACAAATGTTTTGAGCTTTCTATAGATTAATCCAGCCTCTATTATATTATGGAGAAGTCCAGAATAGCTGCTATTAACATTAGGTGGTAATTCAATCGAATTCCCGTCTCGCAGAAAGGATAACAATTTAGAGTCCAAACCCAATAGACAATACGATAAATATGTCAATATTGTTTCCTCTGGTAATGTTTCGTAGTATGGTGATATGAGCTCATTTAATGGCACGGCAGTTGTGAAAGCTTTACTTCCAGTTTTTGAGGTGTGATTAGAAACATGATATGGCGATGACTGTAAATCATGATGTATTCTTTGTTCTTCTATACTATGATACCCTCTTGAGTTATTGCCAACGCTCGCTACTCTAGTATTTGATCGTAATAAAGGCGTTATCTCTTCGGAGCCTTGCAAAGCGTTTAAGAAAATTAAATAATTGCATATCTGCTCAACTGATTTCGTCTGGGAAAGCATTTTAAGAATAGATTGAAATTTGATCCACAGCTCTTGTAACCCATTACTTATAAATAATGTCTTGAAGTGGTTTGTTATTTGGTTAATCTCTATATTAGACGATGATGTGGAGGATTTTAATAGATGGCTTAATAAATCATTTGTTATACTCTGTATGTATTCGTGTCCGAATTCCACCGGTACTAATGAGTTGACTAGTCTACTAGTATATACTCTTATTAATTGGTCTTTATCTAGTGTCATTACCTTATCCTTTGGAGTTAGTGCAAGGTTGTGATTGTTTTCTTTTGCAATTTAACGCGCTGATGTTTTGATCCTACGATTTTGTGTTACCCAAATAATACATCATTAAAAGCTATAGTATTAAACTGTGCTACAAGATATTAGAGTGTAGTGTAGGTAAATAAATGAATAAATGAAAGATTTTATTAAAATACGGCATAGCTAATGTAAAAAACACAATGATGTGAAAAAAATCATGTAGACTTATTTTAAACCCTGACACCAGAACTGACACCAATAGTTTGGATAATTGGATCGACTACATTTGGATTTAAATCAGAGTCTGTCAAAGCTAATTGTTCATTAGTCCAAATGTGCTCTTGGGAAGCAATGCCGGGTTCACCAACACCGCACAAACCACCCTTTGCTTCCCAATTGCTGATTCTTGGTAAGCTCAATTCATTGAAAACTGAATCAATAGCACCGATCAATTGATTTGAAAGCTCAGCACCATGACCTGGAGTTGGGGTAATTCTCAATCTTTCTTCACCGATTGGCACAGTAGGGAAGTTGATAGCCTGAACGTAAATGTTATGCTTATCTAATAACAAATCGGAAGCCTTTTTAGCATCAGCTGCGTTACCAACTAACACTGGTACAATATGCGATGGGTTTGGAATAACTGGAATACCAAGATCGTTCAAATTGTTCTTGACGTATCTGGTATTAGTTTGTTGGGCAATCCTGTCTTGCAAGGTTGATCTTTGGTAACGAATAGAAACACTTGACCCAGCCATGATTGATGGAGGTAAAGTGGTAGTAAAGATAAAACCTGGAGCAAAAGACCTAAACCAATCAATTAAGTTAGCCTTACCAGTGACGTAACCTCCAACAGTACCGTATGCTTTACCTAAAGTACCAGTAATCATATCTACTCTACTCATGACTGTTTCGGTTTCAGGTGAGGCAATACCAGATTTCAAGTGGGCGTCAAAATCTAAGTGCTCAGCAACACCAGCACCATGAGGACCGTACATACCGACTGCATGAACTTCATCAAGGAAAGTTAAAGCACCGTATTTTTCGGCTAAGTCACAAATGGCTTCAATAGGAGCAATAGAACCACACATAGAGTAAACAGATTCAAATGCAATCAATTTTGGGGTTGACTTCGGATATTGAGCTAATTTTTCTTCTAAATCAGCTAAATTGTTATGTTTGAAGACATGTTTTTTAGCTCTTGAATTTCTAATACCTTGAATCATGGATGCGTGATTCAACTCATCTGAGAAGATGACTAAGTCTTTGATTTTTTGACCAAATAACGATAGAACTGCATCGTTAGCAACAAAACAAGACGAAAAGACTAATGCAGCTTCATGTTTGTGCAAATTAGCCAACTCTGCTTCTAATCTAAGAGCATGGATGTTGTGTCCAGCAATGTTTCTGGTACCACCTGCACCTGAACCGTACTTCGTTAAAACTCGCTTCATTTCATTAAGCGTATGCTCATTCCTACCCATACCAAGATAATCGTTAGAGCACCAGACTGTAACTTTGTCACTCTCGTTCGAACGATGGGCTCTAGGAAATTCCTGGGCCAAACGGTTGATATTGTTGAAGAAACGGTATGACTTGTCACTTCTCTTCTTGTTCAATTCGGTGTTTAAATAGCCTTTGAAGTCAAAAGCCCTTTCATTCGACTCGAGATTAACAGTATCCTTGTTTCCAACGAGGTCTTCGGCCTTAAATGCGTACTTGGATTGCACCTCAGGAGGATGACTCGAAGAAATCGAAGAGGCAGTAGCTCTAACTGGCTTAGTAGCTGACGAATAAGACCTAGTCGATTCCTTAGCATTCAAAGCAGCACTCATAAATGGGCACTGGCGTGCTTGGCTAGCCAAACCTGAGTTTTTGCTCAATTGACGTAAAGCTTGTGCCGATGACGACTTCACAAATGGACAAACCGACATGGAGACTCGAGTAATTGATTCCATGACTAATTCAATGACTTTTTTTTTCACTTCAATAATATATTTTTCAATATCTTTTGTAAATCAAAATATATTTAACTGTAATATCTACCAGATTACTTAGTTCAAGTAACTTCCAAGATATATCAGGTGGGTTATATGTGGAGAAGAAATAATTGAAGAGACTCTATTTGTCTATGAAAATTAGATCTTCTAGGTGAGGAATTTTTTCAATTCCCGCGGAAGGTTATGTAACACTCGCATAATGCTTCAATCATATGAGAGGATTAGAAAAATGACTTGATTGGGGTCATACTAGTCGTGCCTACAATTAAGTCACGTAACCACATTATCATAGTCGCAAGTGGTTAATTGTACCGTCAACTACCCAGTAAAATGAACGTATAATTTATAATTTGTATATGGTTATGCAGCGAATCATCGAGCTCTGAAATAATCCAAGCATGACATTTTTCTCGAAGATGATAAAAAAATACGCGCGACCTCGGTGAGGGTCGAACTCACGATCTTGAGATTAACAGTCTCACGCCTTAGCCAACTTGGCCACGAAGTCTGTAGCTGAGGGGAGAGAGAAAGAAGACTTGTCTGCAGATGTAAAATGTATCAAGTGAGGATTTAGAGTGATGGTAAGAACTATAACTTGCACTTCGGATTTATTGCCTCATATCTCGTGGCCGTATCGGATAATTGGAACAAATCTAGATAAATAAGATAATTGACATGTTATTCGGATACTTGGACCCTTTGAAGGAACTTATTACAAATGAGTTTGAGGACATGAGAACTGAAGAAGAAAGAGAGATAGAACTCCTACTACAGAAGAGATTGAAAATTTAAGAAAACTGGAACGGGCAAGAAAATACGCGATTGAAAAGGAAAAGAATATAGAAAGAGAGAGTCTTCCATGGAATTTTAAATGATATGATGAATAGTCACTTTGCAGCTTAAAGTTTATCAATCTATGCATCTACGAAATATTTCAAGGAGTCAAAGGTAATAATAAAAGTATTGTGAGTATAATAAGGCAGGGTAATCGTTTAACCTAAATGTTTAATTATAGAATAAACAGAAAAATGAAACAAGACGAACACAATAGATTATATTTTTGCAGCACTTGTGCATATTTTGTAATTTTTTTGAAAATTTCGCCTAGAATAAAATCTTTAAGACCTGAGGCATTTAACTATAAATTACTTCTAGTACTGTTGATTTAACATTGATATCTCTAAGCCATTAATCGTTTTTTCTGTCTTATATTCGTAATCCTAACAATTTTATTGAAGATTCTTTTCTCATAATTGCAACGTTCGTTTCCTATTTCAGATGCTTGCATATAATCTTTATTAGAGGCTACTAATGAACTTGTGTTAGTTTCCGATTTATTTCACAGCTTCATTAGTATCTAGGTCAAATACAAATATAGATTTGATTTGTATATTCTCTATATATATATTATTTTTTCTACGGGGAAAGCGATATTAATACAAAGATGACTGGGTTATGCTATCAAGACATAAATAGCTACGGGTAACAAATATGGTAGATAAATGAACATTGATTTGTCAGTGGAATTTGATAAAGCATAATAGTTAGAGTGTAGGATATTAAATATAAATGGTGATTAGATGAGTGTACAGATACATAATCCTCCATAGTAGCATTATACAGTAGGTGGATGATCTAAAGACTATTCGACAATTCCATTATGTTAAATCAGAATTAATAAATATATAGCTGATTAAAAATAAATCTTAAAGATTAAGGGAAAGAGAACTTAGAACCAGAAACGCCATCTGTGAATTATTCAGATGAGCTAAGTCTCTCATGTCAAATTTTTTTACAATGTTCTACGAATTTCATTAAGCGATATTAATACATTCATAAACCTCACCCGTGACCGTAATAAACTATATATTCAAAACCTATCTTATTATACAAAATATTAGTTGAATCAAATAATTTATTCTTCGTCTTCTTCTTCTTCGTCTTCAGCAACGGAGTAGAATTGTAATTGATATTGGTTTTGCTTAACAGAAACGAATCTAATCCAGTCTCTGATTTGGTTCTTCTTTAAGTATCTCTTGGTCAAGTACTTTAAGTATTTACCAGAGAACTTGGTGTTAGAAACAACAACAACCTTGTTACCTTCTTCAGTAATGGAGATGGAGTTACCTAAGTTACCTGGAATACCTTCAACCTTAATGTTTTCAATCAAGAACTTGACGTAAGATTCTTGGTCGAAAACACCGTTTTCGGTTGGGGCGGAGGTGTCAACAACTAACTTCTTAGCAGCGGTGTTTTTCTTGGTGGTCTATATCCCATGTTAGCCTACTGCACTATTATCATTGAACACCAAAGGTGTACGAAGTAATGATAAAGACAGCAAAGCCCAGGGTCGGGTTTGCGTTATCAAAGATGTTTTATCCAAGTTATGGATTTATGAATGTAGAAATGATCTGCTTTCATTAAAGAGAGCTTAATCAAAAAAAAAAAAGTTTAGCAGAGCCAGTCTGCTAGACAAAAATATGCTTTCAAAAAAATCAAAAAAAAACAAACACTTGAACACACGAACCCGTACAGAGGGTATTTGCTGCTATTATCAATATCCTGTTATAGTTATACATACGATTGGAGCCATTTTTAATACTATTTCTCGGTGTTGAAATACAAAAGAATCTTCCCAGAATAAAATGAAAAATTGGTTTTAAGTTCGGACATATTGAATGAGAGGTGAAAAATTATTTCCCGGTAAGCACACGACAAATCACTGAGGGCTAATGCCCTTTGAAATAAATTTTGTGTAAGATTTAATATTGGTGGCACAAAGACAGCATCATGGAAAATGGTAGGGTGCATGAACTAAAGGGAATCATGCTAAGAATACGATAATGGCATATATAGGATTTTGATATATGTACAGGCTGAGATGTTGAGTGTTTGAAATACTAATAAAATATTACTTCAAGCCAAATTTTCTGTAAAATATTACATGCAAAGATACTGATGTTGTACCTATTTAATTTAATATAGACATTATCTATTAAAATTGATTTTTTTGTAGTATACATGCCATATTATGGGAAATATTTCTTATGCGAAGTCTGTAATAATATGAAGCTGAATGAAATTACAAATGCAGACTTTCCGTGCTGCAATAGAATCGTTTCTGTTCAAGGTTTATAGCATTTTGCAACAGTAGACATTTAAGACTCACAAATGTCGCATTTCGCGTAGTTCTTACTATATGCGACATGGGAGTCATCCACTAAGATGACTCAAGTGACTCGCATGATTCAAATGCTCGGACGGAGGTTTTGTAGGGGAGGGTTTTTGCAATCGCTCGAAATACCCAATAAAAACGAGATAATTGTCAATCATTGTATCTTCATTTATTTAGTGAAATATTAACATTCTTTTTAGAAAATAGCAGATTTAACAATTAAGATGGCCTCTAGATATATAGTCAAACGTTCTTTCTCCTCTCAGCTGTTGAGAGTTCTTGCACCATCAAATACGACTCCCTTGAATGCTCAGAGAGCTAATCCCGTAGGAGTCGATTCGTCAATTAACTTCAATATCAATACTAGCTCTGGTACAGACCACAAGTCTAATATGAAGGCTATTGATTTAGCACTAACTACTCCTAGACCATTGAACTCATGGACCAAAGACCAAATACGTGAGATATACAATACACCACTAATGGAATTGGTATTTCAGTCCCAGATTCAACACAGAAAGTACCACAACCCCCAAGAAGTTCAATTATGTACTTTGTTATCAATCAAAACAGGTGGTTGTACCGAAGATTGCAAATATTGTGCCCAATCGACCAGATATGACACTGGAACCAAGGCAGAGAAGATGATTTCAATAGATGAAGTTATGAAGGCTGCTAGAACTGCAAAGGCGAATGGATCTACTAGATTCTGTATGGGGGCTGCATGGAGAGACATGACGGGTCGTAAATCAGGATTAAAACGTATTTCTCAAATGGTCACACAAATTAATGATGAATTGGGATTGGAGACTTGTGTGACTTTAGGAATGGTTGATAAGAAACAGGCTGCAGATTTAGCTCAAGCTGGGTTGACAGCGTATAACCATAATATCGATACTTCTAGAGAACATTATCCAAAGGTTATTTCAACTAGAAGTTATGATGAGAGATTGCATACGATCAAGAATGTTCAAGATGCTGGAATCAAAGCATGCACAGGAGGTATCTTAGGACTTGGAGAAACCGAGGAAGATCATATTGGCTTCTTATACACCTTATCTACTATGGAAAAACACCCGGAATCTTTGCCTATTAATCGTTTAGTGCCAATAAAAGGAACTCCAATGGAAAAGGAGATCTCTAGTTTACCTCGTGAATCAGGAAGACGCTTAAAATTTGAACATATTTTGAAAACTATAGCCACTGCCAGATTAATTATGCCAGAGTCAATCATTAGACTTGCAGCTGGACGCTATACCATGAAAGAACACGAACAATTTTTATGCTTCATGAGTGGCTGTAATGCCATTTTTACTGGTGAGAAAATGTTGACAACAATGTGCAATGGATGGGACGAAGATATCGAAATGTTAAAAAAATGGGGCTTAAGACCAATGAAAAGCTTCAATAAAAGTAACATGCCAGCAGCACCACAAGCAGTTAAGGCAAACATAAAGGCAAAAGTTGAACAACCTAACGAAATAATCTCTCATGCGAGTATTTAATAGGGAATAAATGTTTTATATTACAATATATATGATAAATTTATATCATACCTCTAATCGTCAAGTTCATTAAGTATATCATTATTCTCAATACTGATATCATTATCTTTGCTACTATTTGAATCCAATAATTTACTTGTTTGATTTAGCACAGTATTTGAATTATTAATAGCTGGAAGTGAAAACGACTCGTCTTGCGTACAGTTACCTTGGCCGCAATTCTCCAATTTATGTCCTTCATTTCCTTCTAATTCATGAGAGCTCCTCTTCGATATCTCTGTATTGGATCTAATCAGATTAAGAGCAGATTGGCTTCGTTTCGATAATTCTATTGTGTTGTCTGTATCATCTATTTGAGAACTACTATCTACTCCGCTCAAAGATCCACTCCCACCACGTTGACCTGATATTTTTTTATGAGATATTTCGTCACTTTTGCCGTGAGCTTCATCTTCCATTTGTTCTTCCTCTTCATCAGTATAGTCTGTGCCAAATAGATCAGGAGATATAGCTAGTAATTCATCTAAACCACCACCAGACCACCCTTTCTTAGCAATACCTTCATACATTTCAAGCTGGGCTCTTATAAGTGAACCTGTTCTAACAAGTAAATGATCCCGATTAAAATTCTCTATCATAGAATTAATTTCATGGTAATATTCATATTTCAACCTGTCAATATCATCAATTTGATTCGTTAAACTCAACAAGTTAACTTTATAGGTATTTAAGTTTCTTGTCTTAGACTTTGAAAGTTTTAAGTTTTCTAATTCCTTCTCTTTCAATAATTTTGACTTTGATTTCACTTCTTGCTGATAAAATTTGTAATTGGAGCTATATTCTTCTTGAAGGTTTTGCAACTCCTTCCTTAACGGTTTCTCGAAACTCAGTAATATCAAGCTGCTTAATATATTCTGGTTTGCTGCTATTATGTGTTGCAAACCGCCCGCATTCATTATCCCATTACTCACATTTTTTGAATTGTTTACTTTGGGGCATTCGTTAATCGAGTCTTCCAAAGCGTGTCCAAATTCACTAGCAGCTTCACACACACCTGCTAATGACAATCGTAATTTTTCTGCCTTATCTATAATGTGACTATATTTTTCAGTGGTATTCTGGAAATCTTGGGATGTTAATATATTTGAAAGATCGCTAACGGATGGAGAAAATGAAGTAAACGTATTCAACGAAGGCTCTCTATTCATTCTTTGGTTATATTCATAACTATCTCTTGACAGCTCTCGTCCAGGAGACACCGGTACATTTGAACTATTACTCATGAAGGAGTAGAACTCAGAAAGATGTTCAGGAGGTTTATTTGACGATTTATTATAAGTATATTTGCCGTGGTTCTGCTCATTCAAATAATCATTAGAGTACTTCCTTATTGTATTTTGTTGAGACGGCATCTCAAGTATCCTTTATCTGCAATCAAAAAATTGTTTATCTAGCTTTCTTACAATGTATGTTCACTCATCTAAAGTATCACAGTAAGTAAATATGCAAAAAAATGGACGAGTCCGGAGTCGAACCGGAGACCTCTCCCATGCTAAGGGAGCGCGCTACCAACTACGCCACACGCCCGTTGGATTTTTAGAGAAATGGTCCCTAGCAGGATCGAACTGCTGATCTTGGCGTTATTAGCACCACGCCTTAACCAACTGGGCCAAGGGACCTTTCTTGAAGTTGTAAGAAAAGACGCGTGTATATGTGTTCAGAAAGTATATGACCCAAATAGTGTGCAACTAGTTGGAGTCCTCCACCCAGTAGTAAGATAGATCAAGAGTAAATAGTAATAGACTCTTCGAGTATATTAGAGTAATATTTATCTGAGTTTTCTTATAAATAATGAATTTAAAGGTATGCTCATAACATTATGATTCGATAATGACTTCACATCATTAAAGTTTTAGCTTAAACTCTATAAATTTAGAACTCTAAACCACTATGCACTAATATATATATTGTTGATATTATACGACTAATTATTATATATATAGCATTATAAGTTACCTAAAGCATCTAATGCTTCTCTATTATTTATTATTGCCATCGCAGCCCTAATGCAAGCCTTTTTTTTTGTCGTATCAACTGCAGTTGCAACATGTATCCCCTTGACTTTGAGCTCGGCTCGAAACTGTTTCGATGCCATTTCATATGTTTCATAAATAGGAGTTACACCCATCTTTTTCCCTAATATGGAATAAAGTTCATTCTTTGCTTTGCTGTCTACATCTGTAGAAACATCTGCAATAATTGGAAATAAGTTTATATCGTACTTCTTTGCTTCATTTGATTCAGATTCTGAAGCTGACAATGGTGCACTCTTGGTAACTTTGTTACTGATCACTGACTGATTTCTGTCCATATTAAATCTTATTTGACTGTATTTTTCTAGCACTCTCTTGTTTTTTAATGCTTCCATCGCAGCTCTTAAACCCGCATCCTTATTACTTGGAGCAGTACCTATTCCAAGAACATCATCGCCCATGGTACACTTGATCACAAAAGGATTTGAAGAGCCATCCCCTGTTTTCACTACCTCGTATTGAGGATGGAAAGCTGCGGTACCAATAAGTGAGTATAGTTCTGATTTGGCATCTTTGTTTATTTCCTCTATACTGTTGATTTGCCTAGCGTGTTTGCTCAATTTATTTTCCATCAACGTAGTAAGCCATTGCTGTATTTCTGTGTAATCAAACTTACGTTCAATTGCTAAGGCGCCAATATACGCTTCAAATATATCGGCATAAATCTTTTGAGTGCTGTCCTTAAGGATTTGGTCATTTATATTACTCCTTAACTTCTTGTCAAACCCATATAATATTGAAAACTCAGCTAAGGTGACATTATTAACTAACAGTGACCTGATCTTCGACAATTCACCTTCGGATGCTTCTGGAAATTTATTGAAAATTATGACTGTTACAAGATTATTAAGTACCGAATCTCCCAAGAATTCTAATCTTTCATTATGCGATGCCATCAATTCAGATTTATGCAAATACGATTTATTATTAATAATAGACTTGTGAATAAAAACCCGATTACAGAGTTTAATATCATTTATGACTGGGAGTTCAGGTACATTACTCGCTTTTGTCGTTGATACCTTTAATGATTTTCTTTCAGGGTTCTCTGCGGTTTTGCTTTTTTCAGTCCTTGAACTTCTATTTTCAACTTCATTATATTCATCTTCTCTTATAGTATTAGCATTATTACTTATTATTGAATCAAATATCTTTAAACCACCACTCTTGTATTTCGTTTTCAATTGGGCTGCTAACTGGATGAGTTCATTATTTTGCAAATCAAATATGGTATTTTGATCCAAACCCTCAGATGACAACATTCTCTTAACTTCTGCCAAGTCTGGTGCCTCATTTATGATAAGCTTTATATTTTTCTGAAGCGTTCTAGTACAATGCTCAAGTTTCTTAACTTCTACGTAACCAAAAGTGTCATTATCAGATTTTCCTTCTTCTAGTTCATCAATCTTCCTTTTCTTTGAACCCAGAAAAGAGCGGTTTTCAGAGCCAAGGCTATCGTTTCCAATGAATGAATCATATTCACTAGACTTACCACTTCTATTAAGAGAGTTTAAAAACTCATCGTAATTCGATTCATTCATGGTTGAATTTATAAGTAATTGTCTTCCAATATTTTATATGTATACAAATTGCGCTCGATTCGATGATGTAAAAATATTTTTATACAGACTAGCCATTACGTATTTTGCAGCCACGGTATTTTACACTTCAAGTATAATATGCTTTCTATATAGTTGATTCTTCACATCACAATCCATATACTATTATTCGTGATATGTTCTTGCACTAATCTCTTAATTTTGAGCTTTCTTGCAAAACTATTTAAAGAATTCACTCCATACTTCCTGAATCAGGGTACGAAATTGTGATATAGAGAAGAAGAATAAAAATTCATTATGCTACTCGGACTATATACGGTGAAGATATAAAAATGTTGATTTGGCTTAACATTAATACTATTTGATCTGCTGATCGTGCAGGAGAATATAAAATGATGTACACAATGCAGAGGACGAAGAACATACACCATTTACTATTCAATCAAGAGAGGCTTTCGGAATATTATCATATAATCAAGCAAAGACAGTTAAACCTTCAACACTAATAGGCTGGCAACTATAACCAGAACCTTATAGACTTTTTATTAAACACACGTGACCAATTAGTTATGCGTGTGTTTACCAGATATAATTCGACGGTATTGAAAAATTCAGTCTACGAATGAGTTTTCACCACTAATAGGACCTTCAAATAGCTAACTATAATGAGACTCCCATTAGCATCTATAAGTGGGTTGAGATGCATACGCCCACAGGGGAATATATTTAACTTTTTCAAGCCTTCGATTTTCAAGATACAACAATCATCATACAGCACTGAACAATCACCAATCTATTCTCTTGAACGTAACACTGGTAAGCATATATTGTCTAGAAAGACATTCTTGGTGGATTATTACAAATACTTGAATGATACAAATGAGATAGTCTTATATGTTCATCATAATAATTTAATTAAATCTGAGAATAAAAAATTTAGATCAGAACTTAATAAGGCAGGTGCCAAGTTGAACATTATCAGAAACAGTATTTATAACGTTTACTTGAGATCTGAACACGAAAAAGATCCAGCAGATTTAGAGACATCGAAGAAAAATAGAGGCGTTGTGCATCCTTTCTCGTCATTATTAAATGGACCTACTGGTATTATCACTATACCAAAATGTGATCCACAAGCTGTCACTCAGGTTTTGAAAGTCCTAAAGTCAGCTCATGAAAAATTGATTTTAATCGGGGCTAAAATCGAACAAAAAGTGTACGACATAGACCAAATTGACAAATTCAAGGACTTACCAACTAAAGAAGCCCTCCAAGGACAATTGGCAGGTTTATTGACCGTTTTAGGTGGTGCTGGATTAGTAAGAACCTTAGAGGCTTCCAGTAATGTTTTGTACTTGACTTTAGAAGAACGTCGTAAGGACATAGATCCAAGTGAAAAAGAAGATAAATAAATCAAATTTTGATTTCAAGGTTTTCAGTCTATAACCAGTCCCTTGTAAGGAACTGAAAATTCTAATTATCAGTAGCATACTGAATCTGTACATACATATATAATATATCAGAATATGTAAATATCTACATATGTCTAAATATTGTAGCTCTAATAATGTTCGTAACACAAAACGTTTGATCTGAAAAATTTCAGTGCTCATCTCCATATAGACTTGAGAACTCACTTATATTAGGGTATCTACTAAATAACAATAATTCTTGAAGACAATGGGCAAAATAGAAGCAAAAAGCAAGGAGGAAAAATTAAGGCAACAAAAGGAAGCTGAAGCTAAAAGAAGAGCTTATAGAGATTCCAAAAAGGAACTTAGACAGATGCAAAAAGAAGTCAAGTTTGACAGTGACGATAATCCTGAGTTGCCCAAAAAACGATTCTATAGACAAAGAGCCCATTCTAATCCATTTTCAGACCATAGGTTAGAGTATCCAAGATCTCCTGAGACAATGGACTGGAGCAAACTCTACCCACATTATTTTGATCTGGAAACTAAGAAAATGACATCTGAAGTCGAAATAGCAGATATTGGTTGTGGATATGGTGGATTATTGATCAACTTAGCTCCCGAATTTCCTGATAAATTATTATTAGGAATGGAGATTAGAGTCCAAGTGACACAATATGTTGAAGATAGAATAATTGCATTAAGGAATCAACATAAGAATGAAGTACAAAACAACTATCAAAATATTTCTGTATTAAGAGGTAATGCAATGAAATTTTTGCCAAATTTCTTTCACAAGGCACAGTTGTCCAAAATGTTTTTTTGTTTCCCAGATCCACACTTCAAGCAACGTAAACATAAGGCCAGAATCATTACGAATACTCTCTTATCAGAGTATGCCTATGTATTGAAAGAGGGTGGTATTATTTATACTATCACTGATGTTGAGGATTTACACAACTGGATGGTCAAACACTTGGAGGAGCACCCAATGTTTGAACGATTGAGTAAAGAATGGGAGAAACAGGATAAGTGTGTTTCGATTATGTGGAACTCGACTGAAGAAGGTAAAAAGGTTACCCGTAATAAAGGAAGTAAATGGGTAGCCTGCTTTAAAAGATTGCCAACTCCTGATGATTGTGAGTAGAGTTGAAATATATTTTTTAATATGTATAATAGATGATTTTATAATTCATACGAGGTTAGCAAATTCATAATATAAACTTTCTTCACGTTTATTAAAGCTTAATATATTAACACAGAAACAATAGTACAATAATATGAATAAAGAATAGACCTGTCACAGGCATGGATTAAGTTTTTAATAAAAAAACTATAATAAATAAACTAGAATAAATAGAATAGTTAAAATTAATAAAAATTAATTGAAATTAGCACTTTATACCACAAACTAAATCATTAGTAGATTAGAGGGATTCTGGAATGGTAGATTTTGTTTCATCAACAAATTCTTGAGTACCAGATGATAAGTTTGAGGAAGGAACATCCGGGAATTTAGAGGCACCAGTAGAAGAAGCAGAAGCCGAGCCTTCAAAAGAGGTGTCTCTGTTATTACCAACAGTTGAGCCAGCAGTTCTGGTAGGTAAGTAGTTCTTAATAATAGCACCAACTGGTCCAGTCTTTTGAGCTAAAGCTTCCAATTGAGGAGCGGCCTTATCCTGAGCCAATTTAGTGTATTCAGCAGTCTTTTCCTTGGCTAACTTAGAGTATTGTGCAATAGCTGCATCGATTTCCTTCTTATTTCTAACATAAACAGCTGGAACGGTGAAAGCTAAGACAACAACAATAGTAATCAAGGTGTATAATGAAAACAAAGAAGTAATCTTGTATAAGATGTAAGAAATACCTGCGGCCTTTAAGGTAGCTTCAATGTCATGAGCATAAAGAATCTTTTGGATTTCAGCTTCAAATTTTTCATTGAATTCAGCAACGAGTGGTAAAATTTCGTCGTTGATTTTCTTAGCGTAAGTCTTGGTTGCTGGCTTATATTTGGAGACAAAACCTTCACCAACGACGAATTTACCTACATATTCGAGAATAGCGGAAACTATAAGCAATTGTTAGTAAAATGTCACTATGTGGAAAAATAAAGGCACCACACTAAATGGCTATTTTCAATCGAATGAAATGTATATACATACCCAATAATCCGATGTAGGCAACATGAAAGAAGACGTTGAATAAATTCACTGTTTTAAGAACAAGCAAGGTCAAGATGATGGTACCGAAAACTTTACCAGTCTTAACAGGATCTTTCCATGTTAACAAGTCACAGTGACAGTTCTTTTGGGCAAGTGGAGCAGTTGGAGTTGAGGCAGTTGGAGTAGACATTGTATTAGTTGAATAAGTTTACAATTGATGAGTTAAACCAGTTGAATTAATAGATGGTGAAAAAACAATTTATAATAACAATGGCGAAGTAGGGATCAATCAATTTTGCTTACAGTGAAAATTAAGGTATGAAAATGTCACAAGATGAAATCGAGGGACGGGCTCAAAACACCTACTGAAGACATCGTTTGCTTTTTTGCAGAGATTTTAAGTATATTATTGCTTTCTCTTTAAATTACGTGGCTGTAAAATGTCGGAAATAATCTAATCCTTGGTGACCCTCTTCTAGAGCAAGCTTCGTTAGTTGCATGTTGTTGTGATAAAATTGGATGATATCTGCGTGAGTAGATTTTGCATCTTCCTTTGACAGCGAAGGATTGCGCAACTGCTTAAATTCAAGAAGGCTTCTCTCACCAATCTGTTCTCTTAACCAGCTTAAATAGAGCCTGATAGAGTGGCTTTGAAGCAAATTGACAAATATAGATAAATACAGGAGTAGCTGGGGCAATTTGTCCTTTAGCTGATTTTCGATATTGATACAAGTTTGAGCTTTGGAATAGGTTTTCTGGAAGATATTAGGCTTATGCTTGTTTTGTTCGCATTCCTTGATGTAGGTAACGTATGAACTTCTTAGCTTTCTGTGCATTTGGATTTGGGTCTTGACCTCATCACAGTAGGTAATAACTAGGGTGATCGAAGAGATCAATTTTGTATTAAGTTCTTCAACAAGTAAATGCGTCTTCAGCAATTGTGTTTCCATTTTATCAACGTAACTTGAATAGATGGAATCAATATAATGGGCAGGCCCATCGTGTGATGCGTCGCTCTCTAGAAGAAACTGTTTCCATAAACTTGCGTATTTGGACTGCTGTTGCATAAATGCTATAAGCTGGCAGGAGAACATTTCGAATGACGTTTGAAGATCTTTAATCTTATTGTACTTGTCCCTGAAAGAAGTTACGAGATACAAGTATTGTCCTCCACGCTTAACTGGTAATTTTTCTTTGGGTGCAAACAGAATATTTCTTATGGGTAGCCAGCTTTTTCCTTTAGAAGGAGTACTGCTTTTACAATTCGAAGGAGTACTTTCTTTGGTTGCAACATCAAGTCTTAATTCATTTTCCAAAGGAATACATTTTTCAAGGTTTGCATCGTAAAATGTGTCTCGTTTCTTCTTATCCAGTATAGCCTGCTTGCTCTTTTTGTCTATTTCTTCAAAGGAACTGAGTGATTCTTGTGTATTGCAACCATCAATAATCAGATTAATTTTAATTAACGCTAAATTAAGCTCATGTTTTTGAACATCAGAACTTATTGAATTGGAGCTATCTATCAATTGTTTTATAAGTAAAGGATACTTCATAGTCCTTTGCATTGGCTGGATCAAAATAGTTTGTAGCGACCAGCTTTTTGTCTTGGACTTCGTTAGAAAATCAGCCTCTTTTAACCACTTACTTACTGCAGGACCACCATAAGTAAGTTTACCATTTAATATCTTCATTCTGAAATTATGCTTTGCAAAATAGACTAATATTGTTGGTTTAAAATTTGTTGCCTTAAATAATTGGTGAATAATTGAACCAATATCAAGTTTATGAACATTGGAATTAATAACTAACTGTCTTATGTTATGATTAAAAAAATTCTGATTGTCATTCTCTAACTCGAATTTCTGTAACGATTGTGCATTGGTGAAACCGTTGCATAGCTTTAGACTATCTATGGTAGATTTAATGAAAGTTTTCGATATTTCAGCTAATAGTACAATATCTTGAAATATTAATAGTTTTTCTTGACTGGTTAAAATATTCTTATACTCTGCAACATTTAGAAGCAAAGAACTGTAAACCGTTCGACATAAATTCAAACTTTTGAAATAATCTATTTCGGTTTCAATGATTTCTATTAATACCTTTTGGAACTGATTGAGCTGTTCAGGTTGACTGAAAAAAGACCTATGAATGGGTGAATCAATCTTCTTTTTTTGAGACGCCATTGGAGCTTGAACGTATGGTAATGAACCTAATTCTAGGTTTCTTTTATTTGTTCTGATTGGATTAGATTCATGCTGTTTTTTGAAATTTAAATATGAAGTATCACTTGTAACGATACTAGGAGTTTGACTAATAACCTTGGGTTTCAACCAGCTTGGACAGAATATATCATCTTCGGAACCTTCAGGGTCAGACTCAAGATCTGAGTCAGATATATTAACAACTATCTTCCTAGCTTTATCCTTAGCAATGCGAGTGGCTTGATCATCTTTTATTTTAATCATTATTGAAATGGTCAAATAATTTACATATTATGCTGGATAATTAATTTACGTTTTCATAGCCTTATTTATATATATATATTTATATATATATACTCTAATGTTTTTAGTTCTAGACTAATTTTGCAAGCAGTATCAATTGTGTGAGATATGTTCGAGATTATAAAATTTCGCAGTCAAAAAAATACACACCACCACAGGAAAACTCGAATCTCAAACGTTTCACATTTTAGTCTGTTTCCAATAAGATGGTCGGGTCATTTTCCATAACACCCTTACCCAAGTAGGTCGTGATGACCTTAAAGCGGTCAGGTGCTTCGTTCAAAGATTGCTCAAATAATTCAATGTCGTCTTTCGTCCGCAATTGATCCGCCCTAGCCGCATGTGCCAGTTCAAGATCATTAATACACAATGGACAACAACGACTAGTTACATCAAGACTGTCCAAATCGGTGGTAGAAGAAATGAATTTGTTGTCATCTAAGCAGCGTTGATGATATGAATGCTTGCACTTAAAATGAACAATTGGAAAATCTAGTTTCATCTTGCAAGAAGAGCATTTGTTGTTTTGAATAACAAACGGCTTAGAGGTCAACTCTGTTAGTTTATGGGTATTCTTAGTCGACTCTTTCTCGTACGATTGCACTAATTTAACATTATTCGAAATTTCTTGTTTTTGAGTATCAATATATTCGATCAAGTAATCTTTAATTAATCCTATCGTAGCAAATTCAGTAGCACTTAAAATTTGTATCACTTCCAAGGGAGTAGCAAGTTTTAAAGCCTTTATGCGGCTTAGAATAAACTGGAAGTCTTTTGCATCAACTTTGTTGAATACCTCTTTTTTCGAAACAACAAATTTCAACATTTGCTTGTATAACTCAGGTTTACTTTCTCCATATTTATGCATAATCTCGAAGCAACCATCGATGTCACATGAAGCTTGTGAAGTTCTAAATAAACTCTCTTCAAAACCAGATTGCTGCTTTGCCGCAATTTCACCTTCTTTAAAATCATATATGTGAGATATAAGTAATAACGAAGATTTGTTTAATAAATATGAATATGTTTTGACTAATTCCTTCGCTTTGGAGAGCCACGAATTTTTCTCATTATCTGACCTGGATAATGAAAGATACATTTCTAATAGAGTAATTAATAATTCTTTCTTATCATTAATATTACCTTGATATTTTTCAAAAGTTTCAATACATGCTTCCAAGAATATGACAAACTCATTTGGATTATTGATATAAGAAGGAAAAATTAAACTAGGTTTTGGAGGTAAATATGTTGGTTCTGAATGAATATTCGTTGAAGCACTGGATTCTTCTGACTCTGATTTATCCGAAGATGAGCCTGCTATATAGGCAAGGAATGCTTTATAACTGTTTAATGGAAATGTAACTTCATTGTCATTGTTATTTATCGTATCCAGGACCCTAGACTTTAAGTTAGCGGGTCCATCTGGTTGTTCACAAGGAACATATTTACCAGTAAAAACGTTAATCAACAATTCAGTAGTTTCAATAGGCAAACTATCTAGTAATGATTTAGAGTGATCAATTAGAATTAACAATAATTCATCAATTGCTAAACTTTTCATGTAGTCCAAACACTGCTTTGGTTGGTGTATATCATTTAGTTGTATTCCAACTATATGGCTTGGCTGATTAAGTTTATGTAATAATTTAATTGCTTGAGTGAAGTATCCACATTCTTTGAATAAGTTTATGATAAGTTGAAAGTTTAGTTCTTGCAAGTTTACTTTTGACTGATCTTCTTTATTAGAGGTAGTATCAGACAAATCAAGTTCATTAATGAATTTATCAAGATCTGTTATCATTTTCATTTTACAATAGCAGCACAATAGTAAAGTAAGATGATCGTTATTAGCAAGTTTCAATTCATATAGTTTATACAAGAACTTAATCAAACTATTGATATTTGACACATCTTTAAATTTGGTTATAACAGTCATTATGAAGTCATCTATATTATCATCTCCCTTCTTTACATCCAGCGAATCACTTTTTTCGTATAGTGTTAAGCATTTAATATAAGCATCAATCGATTCTTCAAACTCTGACTTATCATATAAATGGTCTCCATATGATAGTTGGATTTTAAGTAGCATATCATTAGATAAATTTGCTTGAGTTGCCAAATCGTAAGCAATGTTATACAAAGAACGCTGGAGAATTAATTCTATTTGTTGGTTGATAGGTCTTTCATGTAGCTTATACAAAATCCCATCATTGCTTAGCATATAAAGGTCATCCCACATTGTGAAAATATAGTCAATGGTATTATTTGGAATGGTGAGACTGAAGAATATATGCTTGTTGTATAAATCTATAATCAAAATTCTAGTTATTGTTTTGCTGCTTGCGTCTGACGTATTACTTTTAACTTGTTCTTCAACTGGTGAAACAAGTAGCAAGTAATTTTTCTTGTACTTGAATATGCTTTTCTTTGGTATTTCAAATGCCAAAGTATGACTCTTACTCAAATGACTATAATATCTTATCGAATCTTTTGTTCCCACAATCAATTGTTGTGACTTGACATCTATATCAGAACAATTTAAGTCAACTCCAGTCCGTTTCGAAAGTAATCTATTTGGTTTTCCATGATTTCTTCCAGTAGTTAGCACTGTCAAAATCTTGGAAGTGGTGGTAATGTATAGTACGTCTTGATATTTATTGAACTGAATTCCAGTAATGGGATCATTAGTTTCATAAATTAGCCTTTGCTTTGAGCCTCTATCTCGTACTAAATCTCCCCTGATGAGAATAACTTTACCGTTAGTATATCCGAGCGCCACACAAGTCAAGTCATCATTGAATTGGAAACAACTTATGGGAAACGAATTATCTCCATTATGTACATTGACTTGTGTGTGATACTTATGCTTTAACGAGTTATCTTCATCATTACTTTCGTCAGGTAATTGAAGAAGCTTGTTTAAGTCCCACAACTTCAATACAGATGGTGACCCTTGTCTCTCAGCCAAAGTAACGAGTAAATTGGAATTTGGTAACGCTTTCATATACC
The DNA here is from genome assembly GCA_003708965.2 of Debaryomyces subglobosus. Classification (NCBI taxonomy): domain Eukaryota; kingdom Fungi; phylum Ascomycota; class Pichiomycetes; order Serinales; family Debaryomycetaceae; genus Debaryomyces; species Debaryomyces subglobosus. Next base: position 20,593 of record PPOW02000018.1, on the reverse strand, counting down.
CTATCCTGTAATCAAGATCATATGCAATGAATGTTTTTAATAAAGAAAACTCTTTAGAAATTACTTTTATGAATGAATTCTTAATAGCAATCACCAAATATGATGCTGTAGAAGTGATAGCTGATAAAGAATGATCAGAATATAAGGGATTTTCACTACCATAATTGGGATCCTTTATTGGAGTAACATCAAATAATTGAAATTGCCTCCATGATGAAGGTAAAGACATGTTCCAATTCGATAATTATGGTTTTTGAGGTAGTTATCTAAAACTATAATATAATAAGTAGTAATAGATACTGGGTTTTTAAATTTGGTGATACTCGCAGTCTTTTTGACGTTACACGTTTAAGAGTCCAGCTGTTGAAATTTGATCAAATAAAATGGTAGCACTATTTTCCTTTTTTCTATCAAAGTATCACTACATACATCAATGAATTACGACCCAATACACGATACATTTGTTAGTCCATCGACTAAGGAAGCATCTGCGACAAATTCAGAGAATGAGAACCTTACGAGCTCTAATGATAGCAACGCAAATGAGATCGTTGAATCTCCAACGCGGAAAGCATTTTCTATTGAAAACTTAATGGGACCCGGAAACACTGTATCTAATATGGGGAATACAGAGGAAGGTGAGATGGAGACAGATGCTGAGCACGATAATGACCATGATTTTACAGGTGCCAATTCGTCAGAGATCGAAGGTGATTTATTGCCAAAAGAAAAAGGAGTGAAAAAATCCGGTAAAACAAAGAAGGCTAGCGCATCTTCTGCATCAAAGGGATTCCGTCACTTAAAAAAATCGGACGGGGAGCCATTTTGGCGTCGTGATATTCAATATGACTTTCTCCAGGAGTTGTTCGACGATGAAACTAAAGCATTTACCAATTATTTTTCATTTTGTGACATACCGTCAGCCAACAACGAGCCTAAAATAACCTTTTCAGAGCTTTACATAAGGACCTTAGCTGAATCTGGAAAGTGCTCGAAAATATTAAAGGAAAGATTATTAAAGGACGTTGAGATGGGTAAGTCTGTTGGTAAAGTCTGCTTGTTGGTTAACGCTGGTCGTATGAATACAACTGTGAATTTTGTTCCTGAAATGAGGTCCACGTTAAGAACTTATCATTCTATACCTTCGTTACAAGCAGATCCAGTTTATGGGGGATCAAAGCCATTGCAGGATACTCCTAGATTAAAATCAATACTAAAGGCGGTATCTGATGTGCATGAAGAGTTAAAGTCTTTGGACGATATTCTTGAAAACCCACCCGCAGATAAACCAAATACAAATCTCGTACAATTGTTGTTTTTTTTAAGTAACAATCTGAAATCCATTAAATTTCACCATGATAACTCTAATTCTGATGAATATACAGACAGCAATAACTTTATGGAATTTTTTTTAAATTCTCACATTCACCCGAAAAATCGTGCTAGAAGATTTCTTTGGTTAGTTTATACTTATTTGGAAACTAGCTTTACTGAAAATGAACTAGCATTAAATCCATTCAACCCAAATGTGATTCCTCCAATAGAGTTGATACCTGATAGTGAAGTTGATGAGTTTGATAAAGATACAGATTTTGAAATTGAATATTCAGAAAAGATGTATAAGACAAGATTAAGGTATTTGGCTGATGAAGAACATAATAACAATCCTAAGCGTGGCAACAAGTCGAAGAAGGAGAAAGAAGCTATTGATACAGAAGATAATACTTTCGATGAATCAATAGATACATCATTAGAACAAGCTCCACTGCCTTCTGGTAAAAGGCCCTTACCAGTGGACGATGCAAAAGCACGTAAGAGAAAAGGAAAGAGAAATCCAGCCATGCATAGCACTGTTGTTTCTTCACCTTTAACAAAGAATGTGATAACATCATCAGTGGACGTGCCGAGCTTGAACGATGCGGAAAGTGAGCAGGTAGTGGAAACCAAAGACGATACAAATAATACTTCAGGACATGGCAATACGAGCAGTAATAATGAAGGAAGTGCATCTACTGGATCATTTGAAGATGTGCCTCCACCAAATGGAGAACATCTTTCATTCCCTATCGAAGGACTTTCATCTATTGTTGACTTTTATACTAGCTCAGTAGATGCTCCGTTAGAACCCGAAAGTACTGTCTCCATAACAACACATAATAATATTATAGCAAAGTCTAAGCCGGTTATCCGCCAGGTTCGAAATTCCTCTAAAGCTGCGGGTATAGAATTTTCTAAAAAGACTGATATATTAACGGATTGGCTTTACAGGTTTTTTCAATACAAGAAATCTAGTTCCAATGGACTTTTGGGAATGGAATGGGAGTCAATTCGCTACGATTTGGTACACGGATCTGAAGCATTTATTTATCAAGAATTAGGCAGATTTGTCAATTCCCAGCTAGATTTACCTGAATTGGGAAATAACACTAATACTTCTAATAACGCGGTTGATACTAACGGTGAAGACTTAGGTTTTGATTATTTACAAATTCATGACTTTAATCATTTCAATGAAAAACATTCATTTTTGGTTGATTTAATATCCTATTGCCATAGGTACTTTATTGAACAGGAAGCTCAGAATCTTAAGAATAAAGACCAAAAGCAAAATCTTATTAAATTTGATTTACTTAAGGAACAAATCAACTATGCATATGATATATAGACTAGTCTTGAAAATATATTAAAAGTACATTAAGATATATGTGTAATGCTCAACTGGAGCTTATATGAAAAATATTATCAAGTAATATACACACAGCATTAAAGGTGCCATACTCTCTTGATAGTCTTAAGAATAAAGAATTAGCATCTTTTATGGCAAAAGATGATTTAGATAGTGTCCCACTTGCTGTATGAATATCTTTATCTTTTGTTATAAATACTCTTGTATCAGATGCACAGTCAGCACTGACAGAATTCGCTATTACTATTTCCCATTGAAGTTTAATAGTGAAATAATCTTTCGAATAGTTATTCACTGGGATAGTGAACTCAATATTGTCCACAGATTTTAATATAGAAAATATTATAGCATCGTCCTCAATTTCTTTCTCTTGTATTAAATCGCCAATGTAGCTATCAGATTTGATGTACAGACGAAATTTCCTTAATAACTTGTAGAGTATTGAAATTCTCTTGCGAATGGATATAGACAAAGAATTCAAGCCGTACATCACCAAATCGACTTTTCGATTCAGTATATAGTTTTGAATCATGACTCTAGTGAAGGACAGTGAAAGCAATGAAAAATTAGTTACGATACCTTCTTTGTTATCATCATTAGGTATGGATATGGACAAGATGGTTTCATCAGATGAATTTATGCTTACTTCGATTGGTAGACGAAACAAATAAGGTGATGATACTGTAAACTTTATACTTCTGATAAATGTATTCGTTCTATCATTATAAAATGTCTTATTCTGGGCTTCACTGATTTCTAAGTATGGACAGAATTTTTTTGCCATGTTGAGCCTTTTAATCCAATCACTAGATGGTAATACATGCAAATTCTTCAATAGATATTCGTTATCGTCCTGATCTACAGGTGCTTCCACTGCTTTAGGTTTCTGGCTCTCAATGAACACTTGATCATTTTGTTCTAAAAGTTTACCAAGCCGTTCCTTTTGTCTCTGTTTCTCGTTCGTATTATGTAAGTATTTAACCTTAACCCTTAGCTCTTCTATGGAGCTCTTTAGGGATGTTCTCTTTTTAATCAATTCGTTCCTCTCGTTGGATAAATCTAACTTAATGCTCTGCTGATTTAACAATTTTTCTAAGTCTTCTATTTTATCATCCGGCAGCCCACCTTTAGATGTCTTTAATCGATTTTCCTCTGCATCAGTATTCAAATCTTCATAATATTCATTCCTTTCTTGTTGATTATTTCGAGTTAAGTTGTTGATCTGATTATGACTTTTTTCAGCCCGATCGAGTAAGAGGTTGGGACTTCTATCTTGCTGACTTTCTACCAAAGGCTGGCTTGGTGAAGTATTGAGGAGATCAGACAATGACGTTATATCAGGTATATTACTCATCTGCACCCATTAATAAGTATAGTTCTGTTGATGTTTACTCTAACTTATCACGCGCTATGTAGATTTCGAGATAAATAATCGTTAAATAAATTCAATGCAGCTCATCTTCTAAATATTAGTATCTATATTACGCTTTATAAATATGGTTTCAGTTCCTGAGTTAAAGAACGTAAGTAAATGACATGGATAAATGCCAATGAAATAATTAAATACTAACAATGTTGTAGTATATGGATAAAAAGCTATCGATTCAACTAAATGGATCAAGGAAAGTAACTGGAACTTTGAGAGGATATGATGTATGTATATTATTGAATAATATAAGTCCAATTAGTGGTACTAACGAAGAAGGTATTTTTAAACATTACTTTAGGTGAAGCATTGGAAGAACAGAAAAATGGTGATAAATTAAATATAGGCACAATTGTAAGTATTTTTCATGTGTACCGTGGGACATATAGTGGTAAGGATAGAGAAAATACTAACAAATATAGGTCATAAGAGGAAATTCTATCGTCTCCATGGAAGTAAGTATACGATCATTCTGAAGCAAAGTAAAAAATGATACATAATACTAACAGTTACTACAGGCATTAGAAAAGGTATAGTTAATTTATAATTCTAGCTTATCTTTAATATAATTGATATAGGCTGCTTGTTTAGTACTTCTTTTGTATGAAGAAATAATATATTAGATACATTATATTTTAATCAGAAGGACTTGTAACAATTTACTGAAACCTTTTAACCATTTCTATACCATCGTTTTTGTACCCACACTTTTCATAGAATTTTACATTATGAGGAGAACAGTCCAAAATAACCTTATAACACTCCTTATTCTTTGCTACTTCAGTCAAGCCGGTAATCATAGAAAGCCCTAACTTCTTCCCTTGTTCTGACTTGGCCACAGCAATATCTTCAATATGGCCTACCTTTCCGCATTGGTGAATCGCCTTTCTTTCTATAAACAACATTCCGGTAGCGACAACTACTCCTTTTTCATTGGTTATTACATGTGGTTGATATATCTCTGGTAACGATTGCCAATTCTTGAATAAATCAGTAAACATTTCTGTTGATATTTCTCCAACAGTTGTTAATACCTTCAATGTTTCTAAATAATCATTTGAGTAGTCATTTTGTTCCAACTTTCTGAATGAGTATCCTTCTGGTAATCGCATTGTAATAACTTCAAATGTATATTATACGTCTTGTGTATTGAGCTGCTGATATATTTGTAAAAAAGAGGCTGAACTAAACCTACATGCGCAGCTACTCAATTTTCAGTTACAGTTAAAATTAATGTACAATTTATCTTCATATTATTATACTTAACACTATTGTTGAAATATATAAGATACTAAATACTATGGAATTTAAAACTGATCAGTTGACTTACAAAGCCGTTACTTATAGCAGTAATGCTGACCCAATGGCTATTAAAGAACAGTCTATCCAATTAGTCAAGCAAGGGGATGGTAGCTATAATTTGCCATCGAACAATATTTTGGTTAAAGTACATTCAGCGGCTTTAAACCCGGTAGATTTAGTATTATACAATTCTTCTTACAGGCTACTCTCTTACTATAATAGCAACCAAGGAATTGGTAGAGACTATTCAGGAACTATTGAAGCAATAGGTGAAGTCGCAGCTAAAAAAACCGACTTCAGAGTTGGGGACAAAGTATGTGGATTGTATAGACATGTATTTGGGAAGGGTACCGTCTCAGAATATATCTTACTAGATGCCACATCTGTAAATGATTCTGCTGTTGTTCCAATTCCTAAAAATTTGTCTATGAATGAAGCTGCAGCATGGCCATTAGTGTTAGGTACAGCATTGACAATGACACAAGGGAGAATTAAGCCCAACTCTAATGCAAAAGTATTAGTGTTAGGAGGCTCTACTGCTGTTGGTAGATTTTGCATTCAACTATGCAAAAATTACTTCAAGGCTGGTGAAATTATCGCTACATGTTCGTCTTCTTCTGCACCAATTGTAAGAGAAATGGGTGCAGATGACACTATTGACTATACTAGATACCGCTCACTTGAAGGACCGGTAGTTCAAGCAGCTGGGTCAGGTAAATTTGATATTATCTTGGACTGTTGCGGAAATAGTGATTTATTCTCGTCTATGTCGAAGATTTTGAAACCAAAATCAGAAGGCTCATATTATGTTACTATTGCCGGGGATAGTAAATATAGATATTCTGATGTTACTTTGTTCAGCATTCTTATCCCAACACTTCTTGCAATCTTCAGGATGATCTTTTCTTTGATCGGTTTTAATTCATATAATTTTGCGTTTGCAGCAGTAAAGCCTGAGAAAGAATGGGCTGAAACAGGAAGAAAATTAATAGAGGGTGACAAAGTAAAGGTGTCCATTGATAGCATTCATCCAATTGAGAACTTTTATGATGCAATTAAAAAATTAGAGAGTCAAAGAGCAAATGGAAAACTTGTAGTTCAAATAGGTAGTTGAAGTAGCTTTATCATCTTTGTTCTAGGTGATAAATTATGAAAATTAAAAGTTGTATTAAGTCTAAATTTATATTTAATTTATATCTGGATAATATAAAATGGTATTATGCGATTATTGTTATAAATAAAACTCATGCATTAGGAGTTAAAATACCTTCTGGAGTTTCACTTGGTGATTTTTCAGAAGTGGTGGAAGCATTTTCCTGTAATTCATTTTGTTCCTTGTCGAAGTTGCTATCAATGCCTAATTGAACATTGTATTCTTCGATATCTTTGACAGATAAAGAAGGCATAGTAGCTGCAACTCTGAATGGCAATCTCTTGTCAACGTGTGCCTTAGCGAAAATAATATCAATTTCTTCTAAGGAACGACCAGCTGTTTCTGGGTAAAAGAAGAAAATAATTGGGACGAAAAGATAGTTCATAAGGGCAAAGAATAAGTAGCATCCGAAAGTACTTGTTTCAATGAAAATAGGGGTGAACATGACAACACCGAAATTAGTTACCCAATTAGTACAGGTGGAAACGGCGGAAGCAACTGTTCTTGTCTTCATTGGGTTAATTTCTGGTGGGTAAATCCAAGGCATTGGTAGGATAGTAAAGCCAAAGAAGACAATAAATAAGAAAAGACCCACAGCAGCACCCTTGGCATCTTGAGTGTTTTTACCATCATCCGGGATTAAACAAGCAAAAGTAATTGTGAAAGAAATACCTTGACCAATAGCACCAATCAAGAATAAGTTTCTTCTACCAAGAGTATCAACCAAGAAGAAAGAAGGGATTGTAGATAATGCGTAAATAGTAGCAAAAACACCACCTAAGACCAAAGACAATCTTCTTTCTAAATTAATAGTATTTTCAAATAAAACAGTAGAATAATAAATAGCAGCGTTACAACCAGTGAATTGTTGGAAGAATTGACCAGATGAACCAATTAACATTCTAGCGAAATATTGCTCCTTACCGCCCTTGAACAATTCACTAAATCCAGCTTGGTTATTATCAAATTTCTTAATGGAGTCAGTGATGAAAGTGTATTCAGCATAAATCTCATCATCATCTGGAGATATATCCTTCATCGCAGCTAAAACTTCCATACCTTCAGCCTTCATATCATGCGCAAACATCCATCTTGGAGATTCTGGCATTTCAATTGCACCGAAGAACAAAAAGATTGCAAAGAATGCTTGGAAAGCAACTGGGAACCTCCATTGAACAGATGTATCAACATAAGATAAACCGAAATCGATCCAGTAAGCAACAAAAGTACCGACAGCAATGACTGAACCTTCGAAATTAACCAAAAGACCTCTATTTTCGGCTTTTGACATTTCAGATTGCCAAACTGGAATAGTAGCAGTGTTCAAACCATTACCTACACCTGTTACAACTCTTCCGACAACGAATTGACCTAAACCCCATTGTGGTCCAAACGCAGCAGTGGAAATGACAGTACCAATAATAATAATTAAAGAACCAGTAACCACTAAAATTCTTCTACCAGTTTTGTCACCGTAAAATAAAACAAACAAGGCACCAAATAAACATCCAATTTCGTAACAAGCAGTAACAGCACCTTGATGGACAGATGCCCAGTGATCGGTACCCTTGGTTGCAGGGAATTCAGCATTAAATTGATCACCAGTAATAAGACCAGACATTAAACCTTGATCATAACCGAATAAGGAGAACCCAAGAGTAGCCACCATGGTGAACATAACTCTGAGTCTTCTACCCCTTAGACCCATAGTGTTGGTTTTAGAAAAGAGTTTCAAAGCCATTTTGAATATGTTAATAACTTCAGAAATCTATATATTCAGACAAGGAAAGAAAAAAAAATTAATGGCATTCTTCAGCCTTATATATATCGATGCAATGTTTTGGGGAATGGAGATGAACGTCGATGCTGCAAACACTAAAAATGGTTTGTTTTGCAAGTACTTACCGGCCGACTTATTGTATGATGTAATTAAACATAAATACTAAATTCCGTTCTAACCATGCAAGTAATTCTTAGAGGGCTTGTGGTAAGGCATGATTATCACGGTTAACGGCAATAAAAAGCAGTCTGGACTGCAATGCATTAGTAAAGCCCTTTACCGAATTATTAAAAAAAGTAAGCAAGCACACAATTAATTCCGACCATTAGCAGCAATAGCTATTTTTTAAAAACTTTTCACTCGCTTAGAAGAAGTAATTCGTGCATATTGAGATGCCATGCTTCAAAAAATAGTTTTTCCGGTTGCATGCATAATGTTCGTTAACACCGATGGTTCATAAGAACAATCAAGGCTGTAGTTCCTTTGTATTTGTTAATTATGCTAATAGGGTTACTATTATGCAATTGGACAACCGCACAAATTGATTATTATATTTAATACCTATAGTCTGCCTCTATTAAAACTTGTAATTCCTTAACGAGTTAAACTTATATCCGAGATACCCGGTATATACTATATGTCAAATAAAATTTTTTGTGAATGAAACGAACGGTTATGAACCAGCAGCGATGAGATTTGATATGACTTATGCGTAATGACACGTTTGACATGTATTATGTTGATTAGGTGATAATAATTAATCCGTAGTGGCAGGTGTAAGGATGCAGAGTTTCTGACCGTCTCACAATACACCTTAATGGGATATTTTTATGCAAAACAACTAATGCTAGTTTGTAAGCCTCTGTAAACGCCTTTCACGAACCAGCAGTTACTTCTAGAAGGCTGAAATAATAATTATAATAATAATACTAATACATATAATACTTAAATGAAATAGGTATCTATATCGGTTGCCCGGAAATGTATATACATTATTCATGAAATTGCTCTCATCTGAATGATACCTAACAGACATGCACAGATTCGTAAATCTTATTCAAATCCCAGCGTTTCGTTATATTGGCTTGTAAGCTTCCTTTGATTATATCAAATAGCCAGCTGAACTCGGACTTGTTGTATTGTAGCCATTGATCATGCAATTCTTCTATTTCTCGTTCCCGTTTATTATCGACTAGCGACGAGGAAAACATGGACTTAGAGCGCTTATCCGACTTTGTCAGGCGTTCCGATTTCTCCACTTCTGCTCCACTATCAGTGATACTGTTACTTTCACTTTCACTGTCCAGGTCATCGGCAAGTATCCATTGCAAGAGACAAGCTTTTTTCAAATCGGTCTTATTATAGTCCCCAGACGTAATGATCGATCTCAAGGTTGGTTCATATGGATGTTGAAATGGTAACTTCCCAGTGCACATTGTATACATTAATACACCTAATGCCCATATGTCGGCTGACGGTCCTAATGGTGGTGGAGATGGTGAGAGTAATTCCGGAGATGCATATGGAAGCGACCCGATATGAGAATGTGGAAGCCCTGAATCTATTTTGCCCTCCGGTTTATTACTATTTTCATGAAATTGATATAACGAATGATGTGAATGTTCTGGAGTTAAATCTACTGATTGTAAAGATGGTCCGAGATGTTTGAACAAATTATCCATACCTATTTTTGAGTCATCAGTAAACAAGTTTCTTGTGTTCTTTGTCGCACCTCCGAGATAAGGTTTTCTTAAGTCAGTTGTTGATGACTTGCTCCTGATAGTAGAAGAAGGCGAGTTTTGCGTGGGAGATAAGAAAGACGATTTCTTACTGACTCTTGATGTATAAACTCTAGACATTCCAAAATCACATAATATCACTTTTAGGTCATCTTTATTGCGGTCATCCACTAGGGCATTCTCTAATTTTAAATCACCATGAACCACCCCCATTTCTTCGTGTAAATAACTCAAAGCAGAAATTATTTGTTTTATAAACGTTTTTGTCTGTGACAAACGGATTCTTTGGTTTTCTATCAGGAATGAAACTGGTCCAGACATATTTTGCATTCCAAAGTTATAAATACCCCATGATGATACAAGCTCGAATAATGTCCCACCAAATATTCTATTTGTTATACAAAATATTGCTGTATCTGTCTCCAAGTGATCAATTAAAGGCAAAATATTCTCATGCTTTAGTTGCTTCCATATATTAATTTCTTTCCTGAAGACCTCTAATACCTTAGGATTGTGTTGAGGGGGGCGTGAATGAGTTGGGGAAGTTTTACTATCCAGTGAAAGTGAAGGTGCTGAAGCACTGTCTATATTTCTGCTAGATTTAACAATTTTTACAGCTTTAATTACTCCACCTTTACCACAGCACTCCCTTATTGTTCCCCAGGCACCAAATCCTATGATTTTTCCTAATTCATAACCCATCACCATAGCTCCTTTTTCATCCACATTATTTTTCTTCTGTTGTCCTTCTTCCATCTTCTTCAAATCAGACGAAGATGAAGATGACAAAGCTAACAACCGACCTGCCACAGTATTAGTACTATTATGACGAGATCTCCTGAAGCTTCCGTTATTCGAGCCACTTCCTGGTGTTTTTCCAGAACTTGACGGCAATTTATCCGTTAAGTATTGCTTAGCGAAAAGTGAGAATTGAGAATAGTCGATCGACTCTGAAAAAGACTTCACTACTCTCTTTCTCTGTGAATAAGGAAGATCGTTGAAATTGGGCGGTAAGCTGCTAAGAATCAATTCATAATTGATATCACCTGTATTTGGATCAACTATTTGAGACGATTTCAACCTTCTCTTTTTATGGTCGGAGTCAATAGTCGAGGTTAATGTAGATGTTGAATTATTAGCATCTTTATTCGCAGTCACTGGAGCTGTAGTACTTATGCTTTTAGGGGCTCTACTAGCCTTCATGAAATCACTCAATTTCGAATACGAATACTTATTATTATTGTTCAACTGGCCTCTCAATGCAATGGGTTGTGGCGAGACCTTAGCATGCAACTTATTCAAATCTAAATATGACGCATCTCTACTCAGAGGTGTATTGGAAGTGCTGGTAGACGTGCTAGTGGATACAGTTTCATCGTAGCGTGAAAGATTTTGATCAGACGGCCTATTCCATTTGAAAACCATGTCCCCAAAATTCAATCCAGGAATATATTCATCCTCTAAACCCGATAAGTACTCGCCGTACCCACTATTTTCATTATTTGGACTCATAGGACTATGCTCCGAATCCGGTGAATGCGTCCTAGTTCTCAATTTTCGTCTATTCTCCTCTAATGGGCTAGTTATTGCTTCTCTATTGCCATCTGTCTTGATTTGAAGTCGACTCAAGCTGTAATTATTATCCTTCTTCTCTTTAATGATCTCATTAATCAATCCAATGTTCTCTGACGAATTCTCCCCGTTTCGATGCCGTCTCTGTGACCCTATTTCGTTGCTTTCGTTTTCATATTCTACTTCATTTTCATCGTATTCTATATCGTTACCATCGTATGGCCCCAAAGTGAATTTGGACTCGTCCAAAAGACTCACCATTGATACCTTTGGTTGTGATTTAAGTGGTATATCCATTGTAAACTAAGTATGAACGTTACTTGATAATCTTAATAACTTATTTAATTTTTGCTGTTTCAATTAATATCCTATGACATCTGTGTTATAAAATCTACAAGTCTCTCTACCTCTTAATCTAGTTTATATTCACTTTATGCTATATGACTGTTCATATAAGAAGAATATATAATAACTGCAATGTCGTGAATGACCACAAATAGTGGAGTGACGCGACATTTTTGGTAACAACATGGTATGAGTATACTATTGTTTGGACATTATCAAAGGGTTTAGGAACGGTTCAGCTAGCATGTCAATGGCATCAGGACGTTTCTCGTAGTCGAGCTCGAAGGTTTTAGACAAAAAATCTTTAGCTTCCGAAGTGCACCATTCTGGAATTTGAGGTGTTATATGAGTTCCTATTTTGAAAATAGCTTGCATCTGACTAAAATCAGGAAATGGATGTTTACCAGTAAGCATTTCCACGATAAGACACCCCACAGACCAGATATCGGCCTTCTTTGTGTAAGCTGTCTGTTTGACAACTTCAGGAGCCATCCAGTAGACTGAACCTTGTAGGGATGCTCTTCTTTCTCCTTTCTTCTGGCCATTCGAGTCTTCTTCCATGTCAACCTCCGAGTTTCCCACTTTCTTTGAAATCCCAAAATCACTGATCTTGACGGTGCCTTTGATGTCAATCAAAATGTTTGCCCCTTTGATATCCCTGTGAATGATGTCTTCTCCGTGGAGATAGCATAATCCTATGAGGATCTGGCGGATGAAATTACGTATCAATGGCTCCTCAAATGGACCGTATGACGAAAGCATAGATTGTACAGATCCGCCAGGAACGTATTCTAAGAAAATATTCAAGAAATTGTCATCGGTAGATGATCCTAGATATCTCACAATATTTTCATGATTGATTTCTTTTAACAATGACATTTCGTGTTGTAAAGCCTCGATCATTGCCGTTTGCAGACTATTATTTATACTGTTTTTGTCAGGTAAGCATACTTGCTTTACAGCCATCAACTCCCCAGTAAGAGGATTCATTCCTAAATAGACCGTGCCAAAGCTACCTGCACCAATACGGGCTCCTTGTAGCCAATTCTTAGGTCCATCTTCTGAAATAGAATCAAGCATGTTATCTTTATAATCATGATCAAGTTCTCCACTGGTATATGTACCATATTCATCAATAAAATCGTCTTCTTCATCATCAGAATCAATACTTAATAATTCAATACGTGAATTCCTATTATTATCTATGTGGGATGGATCAACAAAACTAGCCGCAATTGAGCTCCTATTCAATATAGGAGAATTGTGGGATTTCATCGATTTTAATTCAAATGAACCTTGACCTGGTCCACTCATATCTGATCCAATGGATTGAGGTTTACTAAAAATGGACTGAGAATCATTAGAGTTCACAGCTTGGTCAATTGCATTGATATTCTTCACCATCATCTCCCCAATTGTCCTACCACTTGGCTTCCTTTTTGCCGCTGCCGAATTATGATCTACTGATGCTATGGATGGAGTTTCTGGTGCTCCATTGTATGTATATCCAGTTCCACCACTTAAAATTGATGATCTCTTATTCTGTGAATTATGAACCGAAATATTGCTGCTCCCTCCAGATATTATTGAAGATGGGAGGTTAAATCTTTTTGAAAGTCTGACACTATATCTAACTGAATTACGTACAGTCGCTTCCAAATCCTTCTGGTGTGCCTCTGGAAAGTATTCAGCCAAATTAGAAGAAATCAATTCACTTGGTGGTCTTTGACCGAAAAAGTTTCTCAATATTGGACTCTCGTGTGTTTTACGAGGATCAGGCATATGATATTGACTAAAATTGTCCTGACTCTTTGTTTTTAAGGAATCTGTTTGACCATATCTTTCGTACTTAGCCATTAGTCTTTTGGATGTTTCCATTGCAAAATCTGACGGATATTCATCCTTCCTACATAATATTATTCTATGCTTCTCAAGCCTGTCAGGAGAATAACAAATAGTCACTAATTCGACGTCGAAAAGTAAACTGACACCAGGACTGCTCCGACTGTTTAATGAGGAGTGAATATACGCATTATATAATGTCTCCTGTTGCTTTATTCCCAACCTTTTCAATACCTTACGTTTAATAGATTGTGCATTGAAGCATCCTGTAACATTTACCTTCTTCGTAGATCCGTCTTGTAAGATGAACGTTACATTCTTATTAGCATCCTTATTTGGTGCATTAGATGACGAGGAAATATTACTGTGCAAATATGGATTATTAGTTGCTGTCAACGTAGTTGATTCATTAGTAGGTGTGGATACTGTGCCATTACTGATGTTTCCTCCAGATAACAGAGTGACACTATCTGTCAGATGCAAATTCATTACCTTATACAATTCATCAACGCTTATACTGTTAGCTAATTTTTCAGACTTCATGCTGGAAATCGCTAATTCCAATCTTAGCCTATCTCCCAATTTATTAACGCCAATTTCTTTAAGTGAGGAACTGTCTAATTCTGGTAATAGATCAAATGTTATCCCATTTTCTATAAATTTGCCGTAAAGATGCTGACAATTAGATTTGATCAACCACTGCTTCAATTCTTTGGAATCTTGATGTAGCTCTCCCACAACTTGGTCTCCCAGCAAGTGCATGGTGAAGCTAGTAGAATTTCTGTGTTCGTCAGATAATTCACTCATTTAATATTTTTAAACTACCAGAGTATTAGAGATATAATAAAGAATTTAGTCGGTTAGACAGGCCATAATATTTTTCGATCTGGAATCTATCGTTTCAGTGTGGAAGGCTGCGCGTGAGATTTATAGTATAACTGTATATTATCATAATACATATATATAAAATTCAATCTATTATATACCAATGCGAAGTCCATTTAGCTGGAGTTAATAACATTACCACCTGACACCAAAGTTTGATGGTCAAAGTCTACCTCTGGCTCACTTTCTTTTCGCTTCCAACTTTTTATCTCTCCAGCATTAGTATCAATATCAAACACCCTCATTCTTCTTATATATCCACCATAGCCACCATAACCTCCTTCACCAGACCCGCCACCATAACACAACCAAATCTTATTTTCGCCCTCATTGTTAGCTGTATCTTGTAAGCAATAATCATTACAATGATCATGGCCAACACTGGCGACCGATACACCCAATTTTCCTAAAATAGATCTCGCACCAGAATTGTACCTTGGAGCAGTTATACCTTCCTTTTTTTCACCGACCATGGGCTGGTCAAGATTTCTATATTCGGGCAACGGAATATGGAAAAAAGCCATTGATAAATGAATGTGAGAGTAAGATGCGATTGATTTTTGCAAGCCTGCAGCTTCTTTTTCCAACCATTTTAATTGAGATTCTTTCAACCAGTCATAACCGGGAGTTACCTTAGGATTCAAGGAATATTTGTGGGTATCCAAAAAGAATAATGTCATAGCTGTGTTACGGGATGAAGGTCCTTCAACTGTCAAAGCATAATTCCCAACGCCAGCTACTTCTTCCGCACCTAAAGAAGACATAGAATACGGCAAATTTGCAGACAAACTCATAATTTCTGTTCTAGACAAAGACCCCTCGTCATCATGATTTCCCATAGTAACTGCAAACGGTATCTTTCTCTTAATAAAAGGGTTTAAAGCCTTAAATAATGCTGTTTCTGAATCTTTAGCCTCATCGCCAAAGATCTGATCACCAGTTAATACCACGAAGTCTGGTTTTTCCAAGTCGAGCACTTTCTCTAAAAATTTAAGAGTCCTTGGATCGGCCTTACAATCCGACTTTGTTTTCTCAGGCGATGGATCTCTGCACTTTCCAACTCCAGTTGAGAAATGTAAATCAGCAACTTGAAGAATTTTGAATTTTCCATCTTTGTTAATTTTAAGAGGATTTGCATTTTTCTTATAGTCAACTCTAGGACCTTTCCGTATTGAGATATAGGCTGGCTTACCGGATGGACTCAAAACTTCTCTCAATGGACCTTCTTTGATTAATCTCCAATTTGGCCTTGGATCTACAGCATCTTCACCAAACAATATATCAATGCCTGTTACAGCATTTGAATCCGCATTACCATATTTTAACCAAATACCATTAGATTTATAACTCCATCCTGATGCAACTAATTCTTCTTTAGTTGGAATAGGATAATTGACCTCTAGATTGTGTCTGCTAGTTTCAGTATCTCTCTCATATAATACTTCGCGCTTTTTCTCATCTTCATCATCAATAACGTCGAGTTTAATATCACTGTTTGGTGCTTTCTCCGTTTTCTTATCGACCACTTTCTCTTTATTATCAGTCTTAGTAGTCTTAGAATCCTCTTTTTTCTTTTCTTTTTCCTTAGTTTGTTTCTCTTCGGGCGCCTTCTCATTTGATGTTTTCAGTTCAATTTCATCTTGATTCTTTTGATCTGCTTCACTATCTTCCTTGACTTTTTCGATCCTAATCTTTTCATTTTCCTTGTCTTTATTTGCATTATTAGAAGCCAGCATATCTTGTTCTAATTTTATGTTGATCTTATTACTTGCAGATTTATCGTTATCTACTGTCAAGGCTTGCAACTTTTCTCCGTTCATTTTTGCCCTTTGTTTCTCGACTAACACTTCATGATGACTATCATCGTATACTTTCATCGAATGGAATTCCTTCAAGATATACATTGGGATTTTTAATTTAGCATTTTCCGGTACTTTAGAGTCAATCAAAGGATTAGAAATTGCAATATCAACTATTACTTGATTCTTCTTTTGATCTTCTCCCCTTTTTTCAGTTTTCTCCTTTGCGGCTTCATCTACTGCAATTTTTCCTTGCAATGCTTCCTTCTTCGCTTTCTTATAAGAGAAATATTCCTTGCGGTACCATGAAGAACCTAAACCTAAATCCTTATCAATTTTGACCCATTGGCCTGAACCATATAGATTACCCATTAACCCTTCAGATGCGCTTGGCAAACCGCAGTTTTCATTTTTTGATTTTATCTTAAAGCAATTCTTTATAGCTATATCAACAATAAACAGGTCTGCAGCCGGTTGAAAAAATGACGGTAGAAACCCAGTTGGTAAATAATCATCTAATCCAACATTATTTCTATTAGCCACTAGAAGAACTATTATCGCAGCAAAAGCTATCAAAATAAGATAACCAATTTGACGTATCCACCTTCTAGGTAGCCCAAGCATCGTTACTTAACTATTTCTATAGGTTAAAACCATAACCCATTTATTGAAGTCAATGAAGCGAGATCTACATTAATCACTTCCCCTGCATATAAAATTTAGTCCATATCATTCAAATTTTGTCACTTACGTATCTACAATTTTACTACCAACCGACTAGTTGGTAGTAAAATTGTACCTAGGAATGGTAAAGGACTCCAACTGATAAAATATACTACAAAAATAACCAGCATTTTTTTCAAATCTTTTCCATCAACAATGTATATTCTTAGCATAACTATGTAATTAGATCACTCAAAAAAATAGCAAATCTATCAAATATCATTTTCGTAGCAATTGCGTTAAAATAAACTATCATAACATCATAATTCTTATATTCAAGGATCAACTATCCTTCTTTTCTTTCAAATTGCTACGTTCCTCTTCCAATTTCTGTTCTCTAGCCTTGGCTTCAGGTTCGATATCTGGAAACGAATTTGGGTCAACTTGAGGCTTGTGTTGCTTTGGGTCAATTACCACATGATGAGGTTTGTTAATTGAACTGAAAGGTACCTGTCTACCACCCATGTTAATCATCAAGTTATCAGGGTCAAAGTTTTGTTGGTCGAGCTCTTCTTGTGTTAATTTTTTATCTTCTGACATTCTGGCACCTGGAAAATTATAATATAAATAGATTAATGATAAAATTATACAACTGAATAGAATTGGATTCATTAATTAATTATAAATAACTATTGTAGGTAGTTGGTGGCAATAGGAGTTTGCAAGCTTGATCTACTATCGTGGTTGCTTTACATGTGACTAGAAATGACTATATGCAGAAGATAATAATATAGACAGTATAACCTAACCTATGGAACAGGCTCAGCTAAATTACCAGGTGAATCAGGGGATCCAGCAATTCCATTTGCAACTCCTCCTGTGCTGTGATTCATACCCACTTCTGGAATCATTCGGGTACTTAAGCCCATTGCATAGATTGTAATGAACATAACAACACAATGTAAGCCGAAACAATATACCATAAATAGCATTCTGGTGGTTCTAGTAGCAAGAATTGCTCTTGTAAGTGAAATAAATAATCTCTCTATTGGAGAAAGTTTTGAATTAATTCTTTCTTGCTCGCGGACTCTAAATTGTTCAATAGGATGCAATTTGGATTCGTAAGTTTTTTGGTACGGGTTGCGCTCAAGATCAATTGAATTTGGTTTCGGTTGGAGAAGTTTTCTATTAGCTGTTCTCGAGCTGAATGATTGGCTTTCTGTCGATCCAGTGTCATTCCCCTTCTTGAAGGATGCCAAATACCTGGTCCTTTCGTATAATTCCTCATTATCCTTTTTGAGACTGTTCATTTGTCTCTTCAAATCGCTAACAATGCTATATTGTTTTCTGAGATCGTCTTCCAACTCATTGTTTCTATCCCTGAATCTATCTCTTTGTTTAGTTATGATAGGTAAGATAGAAGAGGCATCGCCTGTTACAGGTGAAGATCCAGTTGTGTTTAAGGATGTAATACTTCCATTTTTAGGACGACCAGAGTTTATCCTGCTTACGCCCGAAATCATACTCATGTTATCGTTAAATTTTTGTCCATCTTGTACACCTGCTAAGTCATTCTCTAATCTCTGATTCAATTCTTGGGCTTTGATTAATTCTTCATTGACTGTATTGAGCTCGGAATCCAAGTGGTTTATTCTGCTAGTTAAATCATCATGCTGTGACCTCAAATCTGCCAATTCTTGAGTCAAGACTTTATTTCTTTGAATCAAGAGTGAATCGATTTGCTTGCGGCTATTATCTGTTTCGTCAGAATCCACCCCATCATCATCATTACCAAATTCAATCTGTCTTATCAAGTATAGTTCACGCTTTATTTCATCGTAATCACTTGTTTTTTCAAGCTTTTCTTTACAATTCTTTACTTCCTGAGTCAATTGAGTAATTTCTCTATTAAATGAATCTGTCTTGTTTGAATTTTCTTTAGTTATATTATCCAATTTCTTTCTGTGCTGATCCAAATTAGCTATCAACAAGGCATTCTCTCCTTCAAGCTCTGAAACCTTCTTTTCATATTCTTCTTTTAAGTTCTTCCTTTCCACATCACTATTAGATCTGGATAATTCTCGCCTGAGTTCTTCATTTCTTTTCTCTAATTCAAATACCCTTTTCTTGGCTGATTCAGCATCTCTAGAAACTATTTCTAATTCAGCCAATGCCGAGGCAGATGAATTTATTTCTGTGTTTCCAAGCTGTTTATTATGCGAAGTCAATTGCAATTCAGTAACTTCTTTTGAAGTTCTTAATTCATCCATCTTTGCTTTGAACTCATGTATCTGTTTTTCATAGTTCTTTTCCTTTTCAAGCCAATTGCTTTGTTTCTCATCTATCAATGCTTTGAACTCCTCTTCTTTGGCATGCAATTTCGAGCTTAGCAACTCAGCCGACTTTTGTTCATTTCTCAAAAGCCTTTGCTTTAACTGATCATAATCAGCCTTTTTAGATAATTCGTCATTTAATTTTGATACTTCTTTTCTTAATGATTCAGTTTCAGAAGAGGCGATTACCGCATCCAAAGATAATTCCAAGAGGGGTCTAGGGTCCGGAGCTTCCGCTAACAAGCGATAAAATCCAAAGAAGTACCCTTCCACATCTTTTTTCTTGTTCGTTAAAGAATCAATTTCGTTCTGATATAACTTAAGTAATCCTTTAATTTGATCGAGCTTGTCAGGATCCTCCAACTTTCTGAATTCTTTAGTCTTAGTTGCCAAGTTTTTTCTACGCAACAACGAGTTTGCTTGATCATCTTTCAATTCCAATCCTTGAATATCTAATTTCTTTTGTAGCGACGGAAGATCAATTTGTGTCCATGTCTGTAAGGCAGTACTGAATGAACTCGAAGTTTGTGATGTTCCTGTAGCACCTTGCGTTTCATTAACCTTAGAAAGTTTTGCATTTAGTTCTGGGTTTGAACTGGCTGTATCTTCCTCTGCCATGTTGCCCTTTTTGAAACCTAATTATAGTCGTTTTACTTTGGATTGCATCTAATACTGTTGTTTAATCCTTGATTAAGGTACTCGAAATCGTAGACAAGTATATGGAGCACGTGATCTGCCCTACTTTAACTTAAAGGCAGTTTTAGCTACAGTAATAATGAAGCTTCTACAGGATTGAAGAGTAGACAGCTGACGCCGTCTGCTGTTACTATTATAGTTTCATACTTTTACATGCATTAATTTATATTTTTTGTATTTAAAAAAGAAAAACGATCAAGTCTCAATTCCAACTTAACAAACATAAAATAATAAAGCAATTAAATGAAGGTTTCATATGGAACAGGAGCTAAGGTTTGTGGAACGTTTTCCTTGGTAGTGACAATTCTAGCGTCTCTTGGCTTAACTGGTTGTCTCTTTAAGTGAACGTGTTCACCCTTGGCCTTGGCTTCT